>JARFXV010001436.1:0-135903 GCA_031761425.1 Cosmopolites sordidus
ACACAGTGCTATATGGGTGTATGATTACACCCAGCACTGTGGGTGTAATCATACACCCAACTGCTGGGTTCCAGAATTTCATGTGGAACACACTACAAACTGCGTCTCCGTCCTTGCTTGACCGGGAACATGCTCATTTAGGAGGAGACGCAGGTTATTGTGTGTTCCACATGTGATTGTGGAACCCAGCACTGTGGTCTCATTGGACGTAGTCCAAAGAATTCTAACCCTGCATATATACGCCATCAGAAGGGAAGTCGGCGAAAGTATGGGTTGTTGACTGTGGATAGGGACTCCCTATTTTTAACGAGAGAGCATATATCGGTACCCTGAATAGTCTGGAACATCAAGAGACGAAACAATATGCCCTCCAATTGCCAGGGATGGGTGGGGCCGGTGGCATATATTATATATATATATATATATATATATATATATATATATATATATATATATATATATAAATATATATATAAATATATATATATATATATATATATATATATATATATATATATATATATATATATATATATATATTTCAATGATCATTAAGCCTCAACCAATATTATTTACCTCAATAAGTGTTAATTATGAAGCACCTTGTTTTGAAGCAGCTTTGTTAGATTTATTTTCACTAGTTGTATGTATCTCAAATATTCAATTTGTTTTTAAATTCGTCTTGTAAAATAGAAGTTTATTATTGGTTGATAATTGAGATTATCTTCCAAAGAAAATGCTTTCTGTATAATAGACAAAGCTGTTTTCTTCTCGTAAAAGTATGTTTCTTTATTATCTTATATCTTCATTTCTTCAAAATAGTAGAATGCGATCGAAATAGTGCTTTATATACATTTCTTTATTATGATAAAATTCTTTCTTTACTCCTAAAGCAACAAATCCAGTGGCAACTCATGAGGGAGGGCGTTGGGCGCCGCCCCACAGCATTTATCACAGTAAACATTTCAGAGCAAAACACCATATCTTATTTCCGTTCAGTTTCTTTTCTTTAACTCGTTTGGAAATATTATTAAAAATTAAAATCTCCAAATACTGAAGAACGTCTGTCGACCCATCACACCAAATAATGCGGATAAAAAAATCCATGCTCTCACCATAATATTTACATCGTTGGTCGGATGTTTATCTCCAGATACGTCATCTTATCTCGTTTCGTTTTATTTAACTGCTTTCTAAAACAGGCGAATTGGACGTAGATTACCTACGATCGAGCGTATCGGTAATTAGTTTTAAACGCTGATTTGACCGGTACGGAACGTTTAATATGTCTCGCATGGTGTATTTCGTTCGCCTCGGGAATATTTGTTTTGATTTGCAATTTGCTACTTGTGTACACACAGAGTAGTACTTTTTAAATCAAAATATTTTAAAGTCACAGATGTGATTAAATATGATATGATAAAATTAAGAAGATACCAATAATACTAAATTGATAGAAAAGTTCGATTCATTTTTTTAGGAAAAATTAAAGAAAAATTGTCTTAACTAAAAATTACGTTTAATCATTATGGTATATACCGTTCTGTTCGATGACCTTTCTTCATCTCTCCGGTAGTTGTAAAGGGTGTTACAATAAGAGCGCAAGATTTGAATTTGGCGCCATTTTGGCTCTCATGATTCGATAGGTTAAGAATTGTGACAGGTCGATAAGAAATAGATAGGTATTAATAAACATGGGGCGCTACACAATCCAGCAACGCGTCCTTATTGTTAAACATTACTATCAAAATGGTGAAAGTTTGGTGGCTACGATTCGTAAAGTGCGTCCGATTTTCGGTAGAAATAATGTTCCAGATTTGTCAACTGTGAAAAGAATAATCGAAAAATTCGAAAGTACTGGTTCAATTATTGATGTGAAACACACGACACGAGCTCGTAGTGGTCGTTTAGAACAAAACATCACGGCAGTTCCTGAGAGAGTGACCGAGAGTCCAGGGTCCTCGATTCGTCATCGTGCACAAGAACTGGCACTCTTCACCATATTCTTACTAAAGATTTTCATCTTCATGCTTACAAAGTTCAATTGACTCAAGAAACTTCTGCCAACAGACCATGCACAGTGAAGAGAGCTCACCAATTGGATCATTGGACAACAAGAAGTGAATGCCGATTTTACAATTTAACACCTATGGACTTTTTTTGGGGGGTTATCTGATGTCTCAGGTTTACGCTAACAAGCTCCGACAACTTAAGCACTGTAGGTTGAAATTGAACTTTGTATCAACGAAACACCGTCCCATTTATGCGAAACCGTTATTGTTCACATCTTGCGCTCTTATTGTAATACTCTTTATTGCGATGATTATAAATATAAAGCAATATTTATATAGCATTCTAATCACTTAAATCAGAAAAATTAAATAAAATGTTTGAAAAGATACAAGCCAATGGACCTATCTGAATTTAATTGGATTTTATTTTTATCTTTTTCATTATTTATTACTTGCAGTCATATAGCAGATTAAGAAAAATAGGGATTTATTAATTCAACTCACAAACGTTCCCTGGAAAAATATTGTTATAGGTGATAACAATGAGATGAGTATTTATTTAAAAAAATATAATTTTTAAATAATCGGTCTTCACTACTTTTGATGAGTATCGATATATTTTAAAGCAAAGCAATTCCGTTATGTAAATATTTGAATATAAAACTGACATTCTCAGAATGGGCCATATGTTTTAAATCAATACGTTAAACTTCAAATGTAATGGAAATATGATATAGCGATAACATGCCATCATAATAAACAATCTACTATTTTCCTAATCATTGAACTATTATTATGTCAAGAAAGGTAAGGTATTATAGTTCGGAAGGTCACTCCTTAAATATTTTCTAATTGTGATTATTTGGATAGTTCAAGTTTTTATATGAAACGGGATTAAATATAAGGAGCATTAAGTGAAGTCGTTTACACTTTTGGTTAATAATGAAATGTTATTGATAACCGGCATTAATTTTTTTCATTTTCCAAAAATTTACAGGCAAGTCTCTGGTTCTTGATTGAGATTCACGGATGGTGTTGTATTTTCTTGGGTGTATTTTGGTTAATGCGTTTCTTTTTGTGTAAAGTTGCTTGTTATATATACATATATATATATATATATATATATATATATATATATATATATATATATATATATATATATATATATATATTTATGTATATATATATATATATATATATATATATATATATATATATATATATATATATATATATATATTTATGTATATATATATATATATATATATATATATATATATATATATATATATATATATATATATATATATATATATATATATGTATATACGTTGGAGCCTATTTCCCGAACGCGTTTAAAATTCCTGGTATATTTCTAATCTGGTTGGTACCAGCTTCTTTATAAATAAGAAGCATAATATGACATTCGCTTACAGAATACATTTCTGGTTTTAAATGGAATTTAAATACACATACTAAAATAATTCATAACTAAAGTAATAATTGTTTGCCAACACGCTTGTCGTTGGGATCATCTTAGTTAGTCAATGATGTGCCGTTCTCCATTCATTTTTGGCTGATTCTTAATAAAAAAAAAATAACAATATTCATTAGTTCAGATATATTATATATATATATATATATATATATATATATATATATATATATATATATATAGATATATATATATATATATATATATATATATATATATATATATATATATATATATATATATATATATATATATATAAGGCAATGTCTGGAAGGTGACCTCCATTGCTCATTACATGGAGCAATATTTCCAAGATAAATAAAAATAACATGTCATTAAATTTGGCAATTTTGATGACCAAGGTATATCCAAGGTCTAATGCCCGGAATAAAAAAGAATGAGAAAATTACAGGGGAATAGCATAGTTAAATGTGGCCTATCAAATTCTACCAATGTACGTTAAAAATAAATAACTAGCATAATGGAAAATGTAGTAGGAGAGTATCAATGAGGGTTTCGAAAGGGAAGAGCTATATAGTCTTCACGTTAAGGGAAATTCAGGTAGATAATTATGTCCATAACAAAAAAGTGATGGCAGATTTTATAGACTGTCAACAGGCTTAAGATAAGATAGAGGGCACTTTGATCAAGAATTGACGGAATTAGATGTGCGTACAGAATTAATAAAAATTATAAGACTGACGTTAATGACAACTGAAAATCGAGTACTAGAAACTGTCTCATAAATTCAAAGTCAAAATCGGTCTTAGGCAAGAAGACCCATTACCACCAATTGTATTCTTGTCTTGGAGAAAAGTTATAAGAGAAGCTAATATTAATAGATCCAGCCAATCATAAAATAAATGTTTGGGCTTTTGGTTGGATAAATGGTTGTCGCTTTTGGGTTTCGCGAACGAAATTGTAATTTATTAAATTACATTTGGGAAGTCATTTCTAGGTGTTTCTATTAAATAAGTATTAATCAAAGCAGTAACCACTATTTCATTTAAAAACGTTTTTAACAAAGAAAAGGGAAAGGCACAAATGGTTCCGACAGAGATTGAGGATAGAAGACCGTTCAGAAACAAAATACATATGTGGAACGTTGCATCAGAGAGCGAAAATTCGAGGAGATCGGGAACAAAGTGGACGGAGGAGAGAAACAGAATCTACGGAGAAAGGATGAGAGAGGTGTGGAGGATCAGAAAGAACACTCGAATATGAGTCAGAATGCTTTGTGTGATCCAACCGGATCTATACACACCTAAGATATATATATATATATATATATATATATATATATATATATATATATATATATATATATATATATATATATAATATTGGGTATTATATATTATTCTCTACATGTTAGCAATGTTTTTGATAGACTGATAACATCATTAAATATATTGGACCCGAGTGACAGAAGAAAGCTCAGGACCATGAAAGTTGGAAGAATGCTGAAGAGACCTTCGTATATATATATATATATATATATATATATATATATATATATATATATATATATATATATATATATATATATATATATATATATATATATATATATATATATATATATATTATTATTATTAAGTGTGTATAGATCCGGTTGGATCACGCAAAGCATTCTGACTCGTATTCGAGTGTTCTTTCTGATCCTCCACACCTCTCTCATCCTTTCTCTGTGGATTCTCTTTCTCTCGTCCGTCCACTTTGTTCCCGATCTCCTCGAATTTTCGCTCTCTACATATTGTATTTTGTTTCTGAACAGTCTTCTAGCATCAATCTTTGTCGGAACCATTTGTGCCTTTCCCAGATCAGCTCTGACTTGTGTGATCCATGGTACTGTTGACTTGACTCGCTCTCTGATGCAACGTTTCACATATGTATTTTGTTTCTGTACGTTCTTCTATCATCAATCTCTGTCGGACCCATTTGTGCCTTTCCCAGATCAGCTCCGACTTGTGTGATCCATGGTCCATGGTACTGTTGACTTGACTCCTTGTATGTATGTAAGAATTCTGTTGGTGAGTCTTGTCGCTGGGAGTCTACTGATATGTCCATAGAATTTCAACCTTCTTCTTCTTATGTCCGCCGCTACGTTGGACATTCTCTCTGTGGTATTTCGAGAATTTAGTCTGTATCCTTCCTCTGTCAGTTTTGGGCCGAGAGTTTTCCTCATAATTTTGCGTTCTTCTTTTAGTATGTTTTCTATGTCGCTTTTTGTATGAAGTGTAAGTGTCTCGCTTACGTATAGGACTTCTGGTTTGAATACTGTCTTGTAGTGTCTTATTTTTGCGTGTGTGGATAGACATATCTTATTGTAGATATTGTGTGTCTTGCCGTATGCCCTCTTCATTTTCTGTAATCGCGTCTTCTGTGCTATCTTCTCTCCTCCTGTGGGTTGGAGAATCTCGCCCAGGTATTTCAAGTGAGTGATCCTATCTATTTTGCCGTATTTGGTGTTCAAATTTCGGACATCTAATTTTGAGCAGAAGAATTCGGTTATATATATATATATATATATATATATATATATATATATATATATATATATATATATATATCCACTCCAGGATTGCCTTGGTTCATCTGTCGTCCCATCGCCTCGCTATATGGCCTGCCCATCTCCATTTCAATTATTTTACCCTGCCAATGATGTCACATTCTTTTGTTTGTTCCCTGATCCATGCGCAGGACTTTCTGTCTCGTCTTGTAATGCCAAGCATACATCTTTCCATTCCCCTCTGTGACACCCGAAGTTTTTGAATTGATTGCGATGTGAGTGTCCAGGTTTCACTTCCGTATGTCATAACGGGTAGAACGCACTGATCGAAGACTTTTCTTTTCAGGCAAAGTCGGAGTCTGCTCTTAAACACTATGTTGAGCCTACCAAATGCCTGCCAGCCACATTTAACACGCCGTTCCACCTCCCGGGCGGTATTCCCCTCCATTGAAATCCTCTGCCCAAGATATATAAAGCTGTCCACAATCTCTAAATCCCTTCCTAAAACTGAAATTCTTCTGTCCTGAGCGAAGTTATTGAACATAACCTGACTCTTTTTCAGGTTTATTTTCAAGCCAAATGGTTCGCCAGCCCTTTGCAGTTCTTGTATGCGTCTTTGCAGCTCCTCTGGGTCTTGTGAAATGAGAATAATATCATCTGCAAATCTAAGACGGTTTAAGTTTGCACCATTGATCTTTACCCCATCCTGTTCCCAATCCAGTTTACGGAATACTTCTTCAAGGCCAGCCGAGAAAAGAATAGGCGATATTGCGTCACCCTGCCGTACACCTCGTTCTATATTAATTCCCACTTCAAGATCATCAAGGTGAATTGTGGCTGTAGCTCCATCATATATCGATTTTAATAGGTTTACATAGACTCTCTCTACACCTTGGCTAAGCAGTGCATCCATTATCGCACGCTTTGAGATGGAATCAAATGCTTTTTCGTAGTCGATAAAAGCCAAGCGCAGTGGCATGGTGTATTCGTTGTGCCTTTCTATGACCTGCTGTACAACCTGGATGTGATCCATTGTACCGAATCCACTTCTGAATCCTGCTTGTTCTCTTGGTTGTGCGTCATTCAGTTTTTTTAATATTCTTTTATGAATTATCTTAGTGAAAACTTTGTACATCACTGATAGGAGGCTTATTGGACGGTAGTTCTTTAAATCTTCCTGTGCTCCTTTTTTATGTAAAAGGATCACTTCTTCATTTTTCCATAAGTCAGGTACTTTTTGTTCTTTGAGGCATTTTGAGTATAATTTTGCCAGTGTTTTATGTAACGTCCGACCACCAGCTTTTAGCATTTCGACAGTTACACTATCCTTTCCTGGAGCCTTGCCGTTCTTCATCAATTCTATAGCATTTGTTACTTCCTCCACTAGGATATCTGGTATTATATATTGTTCTTCCGTGGGTATTGCTGTTCCTGACTGGCTCTGATCTTCATATAACTGGGAATAAAACCTTCTGACAATCTCTAACATTTGGGTACGCGCCCTGCTCACTGTGCCATCCTCACGCTTTAAAAGTTAATTCCTTTGTTTTCTTCCAGGGTTTTTTTGCACTAGCTGCATATTGAATCGGCACGTGTTCTCTCTCTCTGATACGTTTTCTTATAGTTTTGCATAGCTCACTGTACTCGAGCCTGCCAAAAGGACTACCTGCATTTCTCATTGCTCGCCGTTTCTTCATTAAATCAAGGAGATTTTTGTTTGTTTGAGACATTTTTCTTCTGGTGCTATTGAAGCAGCCGTTTGAAGTACATTGTTGGCGATTTCTTCATATTGAACTGATATTTCCACCTCCTCTGGATCTTGTAACACAGCAAACCGGTTTGACAAAGCAATCTCAAAATCGATTATTCCTCTCTCCAGCAGTTTTCCAGAATCCACCTTGCCCTTCTTTGATCTTACCATTCTTTCGCCCTCTTTTCGACAGTCAATCCGAACCCTTGCTCGTACCATTCGGTGTTCACTTCCAACATTAAAATTGTTTAGGACAGTACAATTGGTAAATATTGTTTTATAACGATAAAACAATTGATATAACAAATTGACTACATCATGACCAACAATGTAGTCAATTTCGCTTGTGAACCCAGATGGACTTTTCCATGTCCATTTTCTGCTGATATTTTTCTTATAGAATGAATTCATAATATATAGTTCTTGTCCTTCAGCAAAATCAACTAATCTGTCACCTCTATTGTCTCGCTCACCAGTTCCATATGGGCCAGTTGCATTTTCATCTGTTCTTGTTGTTCCAATTCTGGCATTAAAATCACCCATCAGGATTTTGTACCTACATTTCTCCTTGTATAAAAGCTGGGCCACATCATCATAAAATTCCTCAATTTCCTCATCTTTATGGCTTATAGTTGGTGCATAAGCTTGGACGATTTGAAGCCTAAACTTTTTATTCAGCTGAATGACGCATTGGGCTAATCGGTCGGATGTACTTTCAAATTTTACCACACTGTCCTTCAGCTTTCGATTGATGAGGAATCCAATTCCTCATCCAGTTTGATTAACTCTTCACCCTTTCTTCGTGTTTCACAGAGTCCAATAATATCCCAATGTATGTTGTCAAGTTCGATTAACAGTTCTTGCCATCGGGCCTCTGTTTTCATATTCCGTATATTTAATGTTGCAATGTCAAAAGTCCAATGGCAGCCTAATCTAACCCGGTGATTCTTAGCACCCTCTGCCTTGGGGTAGGTCTTCCCGCTGCCGTAGGTAGTTGCCGCTTGGCCTCCGGGGAATGAGGGCCGTGTTTGAGGTTGTACTGTCATATTTCAACATATAGAAATACCATGTTGAAGGTATGGACCGTAATCTGCCATGCTGGTCCAATGCGGGTTGGCAGATTTTGGATCATGTTAGTCTGAGGCCTCCGCTTTGACCTGTCCGCCAGGGGTGACCCTCCCAGGAGCATAGACTCCAGACGGCATAGATCAAAGCTTCATTGCCCTACTCAAACCCCTTTACCACGTCAAGGTCTGATCCACAAAGGGGTATATATATATATATATATATATATATATATATATATATATATATATATATATATATATATATATATATACATGTATATATATATATATATATATATATATATATATATATATATATATATATATATATATATATATATATATATATATATATATATATATATATATATATATATATACTTAAGGCAATGTCGGGAAGATGACCTCCATTTCTCATTACGTGGAGCAATATTTCCAAGACAAATAAAGAGAACATGTCATTCAATTTGGCAATTTTGATGACCAAGGTATATCCAAGGTCTAACGCTCGGAACAAAAAAGAATGTGAAAGTAAGTTTTAACAAAAGCAGTAATCACTGTTTTATTTAACAACATTTTTAACAATATAGCAGGTGTAAGTTTTTAAGTAATTTACAATCTGTAACAAATTGACCAAGATGTTGGCATCTCCCGTAATCTGGTGACTCGAAGGCCGAAGTGCAGTGTCGCTTGTTGCGGTTAGTACTTGCGTCCTAGGAGAGACCAGGCTTGCGTAATACTGTAAAATTCGACCCATCAGTCACGCCAGTTTGACGCTGGGTAAGACCGGAAGTTTTCTAAGAACGGTAGGCTTCTCGATGGACTATGGTTAAGTACAAACAAAACTAAAGGTTGAAGCCACGTTAAGCTGTAGGTTCAGTCGCTAAATACTCTTAGTTACGGATCTAAATCTAAAAAAATTACTAAATCTAAAATCTGCAACCCTTTTTTGTAACAAACTATTTTAATATAAAATTTATAAATCCATTTAATTTAGTGATTAAAATAATCAAAATTTTAAATTTTAATGGGTTAATTAGTTATTGCTCACCCTGTAGAAAACTAATTAATTAATTTGTGCATCAAATATATTAAACAATAATTAGAAATAATAAAAAATATTACCTAATTGAATATTTTATATCTACATCCAATATAATTCAACTGATACATAATGGATTTTATAGTTTTTCAAGCTTAGAATCTCAATGTTACAGATCATCACTTCAATATGTAAAAACGACTGTTTTAATGGCAGATAAGCAAAAATTACTCCAACGGTTATTGAAGTTCCTGTTAGCGAGGCAGAAACAATTTTTCGGGCAAAACATCGCGGCTATGGCCCGATTGGCACATTTCCATACTGTTTACCTTCTCTCGTGCTCGATCGCGTAGTCAGAGGCTAAATTAAACACGGCAAGTATGACGCCACGGTTATTTATGACATCACAACTTTTGTCTATTTAATTTTGGAATGGAATGGTCAGCGACGTTCGTGTCTATTGTCGAAAAATCGCGATAATTGTTTTATTGGCGATCTTATTTATTTTTTGTGTTTCGAATTAATTTTGTTAATGTGTTTTTTGTTTGTTCGATCGATTTTATTATACATTACGCTGTTTTGCTCTTAATAGTTAATTAATGGTCTTAATGGATTTTTCCAGTACCCAGATTTTAATGAAAATTTCATTACATAAAGCAATTTTAAACAATATTTTTATTCAATATACATAGTGGGTGAAAAATAAATGACCAATATGGATAGCCCGCTTTTTTAAAATAAAATTTTTAGCGCTTTTGGTGGTTCTGTGGAGTACGTGTTAATTAATGCTAACAAGACAATTTTTGGTAAAATATCATGAGTTATTACGATTATTTTAATATACATTTTTGTTAGTTGTGTTACAATTTTGGAATAGGTAGAACTCGTCTACTAAAGGGAGAGGGGGCTTGTGGCAGATGACTATCAATTCTCCTTACGATGGTGTTTAGTATCCATCATGCTGCTGTTGGCTCGAGAGCACGTGTTTTTTACGATTTGTGCATCCAAAGTGGTCGTAACGAGAGATATTTTAAAACTTTTGATCATATTTGCTCCTTTCACGGATAAAAAAAACTTAATAATTTAGTTAGTAATTCTTATAAAAAGAATGTGGCGTCTAATTCAGAGCAGTGTCTATTATATACATATATGTAACACCCCATGTTAGTCAAACGTGAACCTTGGCCACGGATATTAGCTTTACGGTTTATAAGTAATACACGTGTGGTTGGTACTATAAACATTTTTAGAGCAAGAAGCGTAGTGAACATTAACATGTTGTAATCGTTGGAAAAGGTTTGCTCTAAAACTTAAAAACGAAATAACTGATAATTTACCTCAAATAAGTAAAGTTATTTATTTAAAAATATACATTACTTTAATAAAAATTAAATATTTAGTTGGAGTAACTTTAGTTTCTAAACCCCTTAGGTTATCATGGATTGACTATGAAAAATGAGTATAGAATTAAATGGGCCTGATGGGGTTTTCCTTTGTAGTCTGTTTTTTTATATTGGTTTTTGAAAAAATGCTTTCGAACTCTGCTAATGCTACTTTACCGGTGATCATTCTCTTATTGGAAGCTTTAAAGTGAAACACTAATTTCTAAGACATTTACCGCTGGACACCAAATAATTTGTTTATAATTTCTTGACCGCGCGATTTGCTAATCATATTAGTATCATCAGGAGATGAACCGCATAACATTTACATTATTTACCATCATCAGGAAATGATGCTGAAATGGTTAGCGATATGCCCGTCGAGAAATTCAAAACTGGTGATTTGTACTAATTAATTGTTCTGCACCAATCAATAATTTCATCTAATTAACAGGAATACAAAACTACTTCACTTTTCGGAAAATTTATTAAAATAATGAAACTTTTTGAAATTTAATGATACATTGAAAATATGTATCATTTTGCGTGATTATTTTACTACATCATTTTATTATATTTTAATCCATCTTTGTAAATTGACTATAACCGACGTAATTATTGGTGTAACGTCTATGTATGAACCAATTATTTTCTTTTTAATTCATTCACGCACATCAACTTTTTGCCAATTTTTGTTTTGTCTCAGCTTATTAACTCAAGACAAAAATTAAGTTCACATATAATACTTGTTGGGGGGTTTTATTACTAAACGAATCTTAGTTATAGACAAACATAATGTTAGGGAATATATTCAGCTTATATTTATGAACTTATAAGTTGATGATGGCAGTTTTCCAAACAGTTTTATGTTTGGAATTTTACAGGAAGTAGTCCAGAATTGTGAATGTTTTTAAATTGGTCAACAATATATAATAAATTTTATTAAAACAATATGAAATGCTGTAAAAGTTTTCTAGGTGGTATATAAATATAACATTTGGCCGTAAATTGTTTGTTATCTTACAGCTGGATGTTTATGCTAGAAAATTGTAATTATGGGGAATTTAGGTATGTTTGGAATCTATTCAAAAACAAACATTGAAGCTGAAGTATTCTTTTTAATAAATAATTAAAATTTATTTCAATAGTATGTTGTTTTAGATTAGTAGAACTATCATGGATACATGCTAGTTATTTCAGGTTATTACTATTCTTGGTTGACAAACCAACACATAGTAAAGGTTTGCGATTTATAATATACAGTATATCGGAAAAATAATGGAACTTTTAAAATATAAAACTACTAGCATCGTCTCATGCAACAATATATAATCTGAAAGCTGTATAGCTTCTCTATAAAACGAAACCGCCATCACTAGAATTGGTCAAAGGATTACAAATCGATACATCGGACCTTTTGTCACCTCGTCATAGAAACACGATAGAACAAAGAGCTAATATTAAATTTTCTTTTCTTCAAGCTCGGTTAAACTTTTACAGGCATATTTGAATTGATAAAAAAAGTTTATGGTGATGATTGCTTATCTAATACATGTGTGTTCGAGAGGTATAAGTGGTTTCAGGACGGTCGTGATGCCGGCCAAAAAAATAATAATCGCGATGAGCTGCTGGAAAAAGTATGTGAAATGATCGTCTATGTAATACTAAAAGTATGTGAAATAATGCAATTGGACTCTAAGATGGATAGTGGAGGAATTAAATACGACCAAAGATATGATTCACGAAATTTTGATAAATAATTTAAACAAATGGAAAATATGTGCTCGATTTATTCTTCTCCTCTTAAATGAGGACCAAGAAATTTGGCGAAAAAAACAAGTCTGTGTGCTGCAACATCCACGGGTTCACCTGATTTATCTCCGTGTGACTATTTCCTGTTCCCGAAGCTCAAATTGGCCATGAAAGGAACGTTGTATGACATTGTCCGTGTTCAAGAAGCTATGACGAGGGGCATTGCGGCGATTCCAGAAAAGGACATAAAAATCTATGCTAACATTGGTTAAACGTACCCAGCGGTGTGTTTATGCGGAAGGGATGTATTTTGAATAAAAAAAAAACATTTTGGTAAAATAATTGTTTTTTTATATTTAAAAAGTTCCAGTTATTTTTCCAGTGTATATGTGTGCAGCCCAACTTGAGCCCAGCTGATGATGGCATAAGGCCAGAAACCGATCTTGGGAGACGCTTGCTGGCGCTTTGGATGGCAGATGAGGGAATGTCAAAGCACCGACGTGGAGCACGGGTGAATTTCTTTTGCTTTTTAATATATTATTATTATTCATGTATGGGCACTGTTGGACCGCGCGAAGTACAGTTAGAGGTTTTTGTTGTTAGCCTCCCTTTGCGCCCATACTAATTTAATTCTTTTACTATGAGCTTTTTTCCTTTTGTCAGACCAAGTTGTTCCTGTCTTCCTACATTTTTCTCTCTGGCCAACCTCTCTATCGTTAACCTTGTGTCTGAAACGGTTTCTATCCTGAATTTCACTTTGTGTAATATTTGCTGATCTTAGGTCCTCTTTAATTGCAGCTTTGATAATTTCACCCAAATATTTAAATTGAGAGACTCTTCTCACGTTACCATATTTTGTTTTTAAAAATGATGTTCTTAGTCTTTTGTAGGTCATGTATTGTGTCTTTTCAAATGAAATTTGGAGTCCTACCTTTTCTACTGTTTCTTTTATGATTTCAATCTGTTTTTGTGCCGTTAATATATCTTGAGCTAAAATTGCTAGATCATCAGCAAATGCCAGACAATCAATTTTGATGTTGGTTCTCCCCAGTTTAATGGGCTGGTCAATATTCAGTGCCGACTTTTTTTCACGCCACTCCTGTATTACTTTTTCTAGAACACAGTTAAATAAGAGTGGTGAGAGTCCATCCTCTTGTCTCACTCCAGTTTTAATTTCGAAAGGCTCTGATATGTCACCCATGAATTTAACTTTTGACCTTGTGTTAGTGTTGCGTTAATAATTGCCAGCGTTTTCAGATCTAGTCCTTGTTCTTTCAAGATTTGGAATAAAAATTCGCGGTCAATAGAATTATATGCTTTTTTGAAATCCACAAATGTACAGACGATATTTTTATTGTATAGTTTTTGATGTCTTAGGATCAACTTTAGATTCAGGATCTGTTCCGGGCAGGATCTGGCCGGTCGAAAATCTACTTGATAATCACCAATTTTAGGCTCTAACTGTGAATGTGCTCTATCTAGTAGACATTGAGATGATAATTTTGTAACAAACTGGGAGAAGAGATATCCCTCTGCAGTTGTTTACATCCGTTCTAGCTCCTTTCTTATGTAGTGGATGGATTAGAGCATCTTTCCAATCTCCCAGAATCCAGAAGCTTTGATATTTTTAAGTCATTTGATTTGCCTAAATATTTCATCTTAATTCTGTGGTAATTAATCTGGGTTTGTTTGCTACGACCGTTTAGTAGTTGTTTAAAATATTTGGCAAGTTCTTTGCAATTGTCTTGGTTATTTAGAGCTAATTGTCCGTTTTCCTTTTGGAGGCAAATACTTTAGAGTTGATAGTCTCTTAAGTTTTAAATGTTTTGTAAACATTTCCGGTGCGGAAAGAAATGCAGATAGTCCTTTTGGCAGGGTCGAGTACACTGAGCTCTGCAAAACTATAAGAAAACGTATCAGAGAGGACAAGCTCCGATTTAACATGCAGCTGATGCAAGCAACCCTGGAAGAAAACAAAGGAGTTAACAAGGCTAAACAGAAGCTAAGAGACAAAAGAACGCAAATTTATGCCTTCACGCTTGAGGATGGCACAGTGTGCAAGGTGCGTACGCAAATGTTAGAGGTTGTCAGAAAATTGTATTCCCAGTTATATGATGATGGGAATCAGTTAAAGACAACAATACCCACGGAAGAACAAATGCCAGATATCCTAGTGGAGGGAGTAACAAATGCTATAGAATCGCTGAAAAATGGCAAGGCTCCAGGAAAGGACAATGTAACTGTCGAAATGCTAAAAGCTGGTGATCAGACTTTATATAAAACACTGGCAAAATTATATTCAAAATGCCTCAAAGAACAAAAAGTACCCGACAAAAATGCAGAAGTGACCCTTTTACATAAGAAAGGAGCACAGGAAGATTTACAGAACTACCGTCCAATAAGCCTCCTATCAGTAATGTACAAAGTTTTTACTAAGATAATATCTAAAAGAATATTAAGAAAACTGAATGACGCACAACCAAGAGAACAAGAAGGATTCAGAAGTGGATTCACTACAATGGATCACATGCAGGTTGTATAGCAGGCCATAGAAATGTATGCCATAATAGATGCACTGCTTAGCCAGGGGGTTGACAAAACATATATAAACCTACTAGAATCGATATATGATAGAGCCACAGCGACAGTTCACATTGATGATCTTGAAGTGGGAATTAATGTAGAACGAGGTGTAAGGCAGGGTGACGCAATATCTCTTATTCTTTTCTCGGCTTGCCTTGAGGAAGTATTCCGTAAATTGGATTGGGAACAGGATGATATAAGGATCAATGGTTTAAATTTAAACCATCTTGGATTTGCAGATGATATCATTCTCGTTTCACAAGACCCAGAGGAGTGGGAAAGACGCATACAAGAACTGCAAAGTGCTGGTGAACGATTTGGCTTAAAAATAAACCTGAAAAAGAGTCAGGTTATGTTCAATAAATTCGCTGAGGACAGGATAATTTCAGTTTTAAATATGGATTTGGAAATTGTGGACCACTTTATGTATCTTCGGCAGACCATTTCAATGGGGATACCGCCCGGGAGTATTAACGACGTATTAAGTGTGGTGGCAGGCATTCGGCAGGCTCAACATAGTGTTTAAGAGGAGACTGCCACTTTGCCTGAAGAGAAAAATCTTCGATCAGTTCATCGTGCTCATTATGACATACGGAAGTGGAACCTGGACACCCACATCGCAATCAATTCAAAAACTTCGGGTAGCACAGAGGGGAATGGAAATATCTATGCTTGGCATTACAATACGAGACAGAAATCCCTGCATATGGATCAAGGAAGAAACGAAGGTGTTTGACATCATTAGAAGAGTGAAGTAATTGGAATGGAGATGGGCAGGCCATGTAGCGAGGCGATGGGACGACAGATTGACCAGGAAAATCCTGGAGTGGATACCGCTTGATCGTCCTTAAACGACCTTAAACGTCCGCGAAGAAGACCGAAAGCTCGATAGATTGATGACATCCTTAAGTAGATAGGACGGGAATGACAGAGGAAAGCCCAGGACCGTGGAAGCATGCTGAAGAGGTCTTCATTCTGCAGTGGATCAATATAAGCTGATGATGATGATGATATGATATAAATATATTTATATATATATATATATATATATATATATATATATATATATATATATATATATATATATATATACAATAGACAATCATATATATTGTAGTTTGAAAAAATTTGCCGGAAAAATGTTAAGTGTAAAATGTTTGTACTGACACTTTGAATGCCATTGAAAATGACCCAAACTTATCGAAAAGGATAATAATATGTGACGAATTGTGATTTTTTACTTATGATTCTGAAACGAAGCGCCAAACCCTGCCCTGGAAGAACCCAAATTCACCGATAACCAAAAAAGTTACGCTTTGTTACGAATGAGCAAATCAAATTTCAAAGTAATGATGATTTCTTTTTATATTCATGGGATTGTGTACCTTCACTGGGTTCCTGAAGGTCGAACTCTGACTATCAACATTACTACCTTCACGTTTTTGCTGAACTCCGGGAAAGAATAAGGAAAAACGACCCGAATTGTGGAAGGACGAGTCATGGGTTCTCAACCAAGACAATGCCCCATCTCATTCCAAATTGTCTGTCAAAAGGTTTCTGGCTAAGTACGGCATCCCAGTGTTAGGCCATCCGCCTTATTCGCCGGATCTTGCGCCGTGTGACTTCTATCTGTTTCCTAAGGTGAAATCTGCATTAATGAGAACAAGATTTTAGTTTGTTGAAGCTGTGGAAGAGAAAGGGGTATGTGTTCTGAAGGAGCTGACAGAAGATGACATCCAGCACTGTTTCGAAAAATGGAAGATTGGCATGGACCGTTTTAGGGATAGAGGAGGGGTGTATATTGAAGGTAATAATAAGCAAATATGTATGAAATCAAAATAATTTTTTTTACTGTGTCAGTCTCGTTATTTAATAGTAACACCTCATATGATTCATGTAAAGTTGGCAATAAGAGAAGAGAGCAATGTGGATGTATCGACCCATAAAAGGTTTCTTTTTGTGTCAGTGAAAGTTATGTTGTGATTTTTGTCTGTAACATAAGATGCCTTTTGTTAAAGATTTTATTGAGCAAAGATTTTATTGAGTACAAATTTATTTCTTCATATTGGCCAAAACTGAGTGTCAATATAATAAAACAACATTATCGATGTGGAAATTTTGTAGATTATAGAAAATTTTCAGTCGGCATGTCCTTTGGCATAAACCTTTTAAATTACGAAAACATTATATATGATTTTAATGTATTACATTTTTATTTGGATAAGTTAAATCTAATTTTATTAAATATCTAATGGATTTTTTAAAAACTATTCGTCAGCTGTTGGCTTTTTTTGTGCTACTCACATTTATAAATATTTTCTCTCCGTGTGGGACACGTAAGTTGACAATAATGTAAGCCTAGAGTATAGCGGCAAAATATGTCGAAATCGACTATTGGATCTAAAAATAGTCGACTCAACTTATTTTCGAGCCTATCTAAGAATATACTCTTATTAAATTAACTCTATCTTACCGCAACAGGTTTAGGTCTTTAATCAAACTAGATGTCTAACGTCGATTAGAAACTAGCCTTAACCTGCTTTAAGGGTACTTTTTTTCTAGATAGAAATAAGAATATTTGGTTGGGTATTTATTCAAGGTATTCGGCGTTTCAATGCAATTGTTTTAGAAGGTGTTATAAGATAATACTTTAACCTATATATCGAGTCATCAGAAAGTTCATCAGGTATTTCGTAGAGAAACGCAAATAGTTTCTATAAATATTTATTTAGTCTATTATTTGACTACTATCATTATTTACAAATTTTTGTAAACGTAGTGTTAGGTTCATAATATCTTTTTGCTAAACATTTGCATCTTTATTGCCAAAAAATGCCAAGAGGTTGGTTTTCACCTTTTCTTTCGTTTTAAAATATTTTCCATCTAAACAACTTTGGAGGGAGTGGAATAGATGGCTAAAAAGGCTGAAGCTGAAAAATCTTAATGGGCCGTTTCTCTAGTTTTCTCTTCAGAAATGGAGCCTCAGAACTTTTTTCAGCAAAAGATTGCACGAAGATATTCGGTCTTGCAGATTTCGCCCACTAATTAAGTAAATTGATCACACACGATCCACACATTGAATCGGCAGTTTTTTTTTCAGATGCCCAAAAACTAATATTAACTTACTGATATTTAACTTATCGTATGGACTGCGGTGTGTGGATTTTCAGCTATTATACGTTTGTTTCCTCGCTATCGGTGTTTGAAAGACGGCCAGAGCTATGCGAGTCTTCTAGATCAAAACCTCCGCACCTGAGTCGACCAAATCACTTGGTCATCATCGTGGGGTCCTCCGTAAATGGCACATATCTTGTTTGTTGTTTCGACAGCTTTCTTGTATTTGTATAAATAAATAACCATAATAATAATAAATAAATAAGCATAATACAGTTATTGATCGATATTTTCAAATTGAATGAACTTGACTAATTGAAAGTAAATATAAGCGAATCTGAACGTAACCATTGTAATATTATAATATAACCATTGTAATATAATTAATATTATATAAATCAATATTACTAATCTACCACAAATTTTTGTTTACAAACTTTAAAAGAGCATCTAGTGGAAAAATCCTACGAACTTTCCGGACAACCCAATAGTTACTCTATTAGTTACACTGCTGTTAAAAAAGACAATATACAAAAATTGCTAGATGTTAATAGTAAAGCAATGAAGATTATTGATAGTGTATTTTTGTTAGCTATTTTACTGTTGATTCATTCCGTGTATTGTTTTTACGAATATTTAAAGCGATTGAAGTAACCTTTAGATGGTTTTATATTGAAGGTCCTCTTACAATGATCTCTATAATTTGGTTATTTTTGAATACTAACATAATTCATATACGCAAAGTTTGTTGATTTTTAAATAATAACACTAATACTATTATAATAAATATATTATTAAAAATCTTAACAAACACCTCGTATATGTGATCAAAAATGAAGGTTTAAGGTCAGGGGCAAAAATTTGTTGTAAAATATTATTCAAGTCTTCTTGCATTTAGTAACTTGGTTGATTGCCGAAAAATATACCTAATGAATTGATATCGATGAGGACTCTTACAGATGAAATCTTTGCAAATAATGATTTTAAGTTCAGCCAAAAAGATAGGACAGTTTTTATTTTTCCAAAAACATTATTGAAATGTTTTACAATTATAAGTTAATAAACTCTGAATACCCGCTTTACTCTGAAATTGCAATCATTCGATTGAGAAGAGTTGCGTAAAGGCGCTTGATGTTATTTTGTGGAAGTTGTGTTTGAACAACTGGAGCCATATGCAGCGGGAGCATTACCTTGCTGAAATATAAAATAATCGTTTGGCGTTGTTTCTCTAGTTGTATGTGAAATTGGGTTGTGTGTGAAATGAAAACGTTGTCAGTATTTTTTCATATCCGATGCCTATCCAAACTATAATGCTACCAAAGTAAGTCAAGTCACCAAGGAGAGTAGTAAGAGTAGCTGTCCGTTCCATCTATATTAAATTTTTCTTCATCACAAATCATTATTTGTTTCCATTCTTTGTCCAAACGAATATGGTCGCGAGCGAACTGTTTTCAATAATATTTATGAGCATCTCTGAGGGGTGGGGTAGTCTTCTTCCTCTGAATATGTGATTGAAGGACTATTCTAACTTTTTTAATGTTGATAATCATACCTGCTTATGCGCAACTTGACGAAATGTTAATGTGCTATTAGAAACGGTGCGTAAGTTGCCACGTTTTTGCCTATCATTACACAAGGCCTTCCAGTAATTATTTTCTTTCTATGCCCTTTGGGATTTTTAATCAAATCGGCAATCCGCGATCGACTCCTAATATCGAGTAATTTTCAAAATCGACATTATTCGCTTGTGCGCTTGCTTTTGCAAAATTGTTTTTTGCTTACAAGGCGTTAAGCATTTTGTCCCTGATGGATTTATCAAAGAATCTATTTTCACTTCGATAAAAGAAAGAGAACTGGATTAAAATTGTATGTCGAAGAAAGATAAACAGGCTGTATTTACAAAATAGAGTGTCCTATCTTTTTGCCCTACCGTACTATTAATATTTCTAAACATTTCGTAAATATTAATCTATATTGTAAACAAACTGAAAGATGCTGTAAATTCAATTATAATATACAAGAAGAGATGATTAATATTGGAGAATAATGTAAAAATACGCAAAAACACAGCGTGTGTTATCTGTTAGTCCCGGATCTTATGTGTCGCCCAATGTACCAGGTGTGGCGGTTAATAATTCTATTTTTTAAGAGATGGCGCTGGAAATACAGATCGGTTCACAGTCTAATTTCTTCTGTCATTTTGTTGCTACGACATTACCGTTCAAAACGCCGTTGATGTTTAAAATATTTCGAGTTAGCTTTTCTTTCGTGTGTAAACATGTTGAGTTTCGAGCCAAATAAATCAAAAGAAAAACGCGAGTGAGAGCCGTCGTATACTTGTGGAAACTTATGCTGACAATGTACTAACGGAAGACGAATAAGTTCGAAGCACACGATATGCAAACTTAACAACAAATGGTAGAGAGTTTAAATGTTGGTCGCCGAACCATGTGTGATCGTTTGCATACCATGGGAAGGACAGATGGAAAAGCGAAAAACGGTCAACATCTACCGGAAGATCGAATCGCTTTGGAAAGAATACAATGATGTATATTTGGTGGGATCAGAAACATGTCGTCTACCATGAGCTTCTAAAACCAAATGAACCAGTTAATACCTTTCGCTATCGTCAACAAATAATCAGTTTGAACCATGCATTGATCGGAAAAGGATCAGACTGGGAAAAGTGATTTTGTCAGTACGACAACGCCCCATAACACATAGCGAAAGCGGTTAGAGACACCATTTCTGCACTTGGCTGGGAACTCTTTTTCCACTCGCCGTATTCACCAGATTTGAACCATTCCGACTACTACTTGTTTTCTTCGATATGTCACGCATTTTTCATGAAATACTTCAACAATTACGGAGATTTCGGAAAATGGCTTGATTACTGGACCACCTTAAACGATGTTCGGCTTTTCTGGGAGGTTTTTCTTCTTTCACCCACAAAAATTTCCCATAGAGATCGGAACAATGTGCAGCTAGCCATGGCGCATATTTTGTATAACCAAGAATTATTAACCGCCACCCCTGGTAACTTCCTTGATTTAACCAATAAATTGAAACATCATTCGAATCATGAAATTACTAGATCAATCTTGTTTAATTGTTAACTTTTAAGTCTGAGAACTACTTCTAAATTGATAATGAAATATGCTGGAAAGACTTTCTGAATTATGCTGAAAATAATAATGATTTCATGAATGTGTTCATATCTAAATAACATTAATCTAAAAACAATTTTTAGATTGATTCTTTAAGAAAGCATATTCTAAAATAGGTAGAATATGATTTAAGCTTAATCGCACAAGATGATGACGACGGTGATATAATGAATAAGGGCTTTGGACGAAAGAAACTCCGGAAATTCTGAAAATTAGCTTATCAAAAATTATAGGTCCATTTAATAAGTTTATTATATTGAGAGAAAGAAATTTTTAAAATATTAATGACTAGATTATCAGATCATTACTGGATGCGAGACAAGGACCCTTACAAAGAATACAGAAGAGATGCTCGTATTATTTGAGCGAAGAGTGCTTAGAAGAATTATTGGTGCTGTGAATGATAATGGAATTTGGAGGATTAGTTCTAACTTTGAACTTAAGCAATTATACAAAAATCTGTATATTGTAGACTATGCCAGGCTTCTGTGCCTCAAATGGCAGAAAGCCCAAAGAAAATCATGGAGGGCGAATAACGGGTAGAAGAAAAAAGGTACACTAAAGCCACGATTGACAATGAAGAAATGCTGAAGATACTACACATGAAAAACTGGCAAGTGACTGCTAGAGATCTATAGTTTGCAGGCGAAGGTTGAAGGAGGTCAAGGTTTACTGACGGTTAGTAACACTACCGGAAGAAGAAGAAAAATTAATTGTGTGTAAGTTTACAGTAATTGATGTTATTGTAAATGGTAAATATAATATACAAATATTTCTAAAATATTAACAAATCATTAAGCATATTTCCAAAAATACCAAAGACTGTTATTCTCTCTTGTAGAAGAAATTTGGTAGTTTTATTTTAACTGACTTATTTTTACTTTTTTCGTGTATTTTTAAGAGGTTATTAGGCAAATTATTGTCGGATGGGCCAAAATATGGTAAGCATGTTGAATGCAGTATAATTTGCTAGCTGAATACCTATAACTTTTTTATGGTATTTCACAGTAACATTAACTAAAGAGTTTTCCAGTGAGATTGTCTGAACTTTCAGACGTAATAGTGGCAACACTGTTTGAAATGTAAATGTCACTCGTAAACTTCTTACGATATAGGAATTGGGCCCTAGAGTAGTTGGAAGTCGACCCCCACTGTGTAAAATAATAATCTTTTATGACGAAGTGATCTTTAAACACGTTATTTCGCAAAATTGTTAATTATTTTTTATGGGATTATATTAAGCCTCTGGTTTAAAGAAATTAATTTGGAATAATACTTGACCTTAAATGAAACATTCCGGCCACCACTGAAAATATACTTTGAGATATGTGTGAAATTGTAATTGAAAATTGGGTGCACAGAATGCGATCCACTAGACGAATTCGAGGGGGGCGTTTGAACGATATTGTTTTCAAAAAATAATTTGTTCTTCAAGATAAAATAAATTCTACCGGATTATCACTTTGCGTTATTATTTTGTCCCTGATACTTTTGTTGGACAACCATTTACAACCAGATTACCCAGGGAGCAAATAAATTGGGATGCAGACGGTCTTCGTATTCTTCAGAAATTAATATCAATAACTGAAATGAGATCAGTTAGTCTCAGTCCGCTTCCCACTAGCCCAACTACACAAATCACTAAATAGTAGGCAGTAGTATAGTTTTCCCATCGTTATATCATGCAATACTAAGCTCTGGGCATTTTATTCAATGTCCTGATTGTAGATATATGCTTATTAATACTTTGATGATTCTCTTATCAATATATTACCTCTATGTTTGATTTACGCAACATATAACATTGACGCTCTATCTATTGCTTTACAAAGGCCATTGTGGTAGGCATGCCCATACTTGTTCAACTTTTGGTCATCAAGACGCATGCATCTGTTGAAAGGTTAGATGCATGCGGTGTTGAACGAGAGGCATGCAAGGACGCAAGGAAAAATCATGACGCACGAAAAGACGCAAAGGTAGCGCATCGACTTCCACCGATGTTGGGTATCTTGCGCTTTCGTTTTTAACTTCCTGATACAATCTGCAAGTTTTTTCAATAGATTACAAATTTAATTTTATCAAATTGAATAAATATTTCGATAATATAGATTTAATTATAGATTTAAGAACAATAATAAATATATAAGTTTGAAAGTAATACATTTGTTTAACTTTTTTTTGGTAAACTCCAGGGCAAGACGAAATCACAGCAGAAATGCTGAAATATATGAGAGCAATAGCAAAGGAAGAATTTTTGTCATTACTAAACGATATCATAATAGAAAAGATAGACAGACATAATACCAACAGGCTAATATGGGTATAATATTGCCCTTGTTTAAAAAAGGAGATATCAAAGAATGTAAAAACTATAGAGGGATCACAGTAACAAGTTTATTTGGAACACTAATTTTCCAGAATAATAGAGTATAGACTGAGAGAAAAATTAGAAACATTATTAGAGGAACCACAGCATGGTTTTAGAAAGGGTAGAAACACATAAGATTTGATAGTAATAATTAGATAACTAGGAGAAAAACTGTTAATAAAAGAAACCGAAATCCATATTTGTTTCATTAACCTGAAAAATGAATTTTATAGAGTCAAATGACGGGATGTCTGGAAAAATCTAAAGAGAAGAGAAGTAGAAGAGGGAGTAATAGAAATTATCAAGGCCTTATTCGACAATAACAAGAATAAAGTAAGAATTCATAATGATGAATCCACAGAATTTGGCAGATTCTGAAGAAAAACTACAATATAACTTAGCGATATATAACGAAGAGCTAAGAAAAATAAACATGGAAATAATTATCGACTAAAGAAAAACAATGGTAATTGCAAGCACAAAAATAAAATATCAAATTGTACTCGATGGGAAGGTAATGAAGTTAAAATTATAGGTATTTTGGGCACAATAATAGAAGATAACGGAAAAATGAACGGTGAAATAAACAAAAAAAAAAATGCGAAAATCGGGTACTACATTCCTAGGGCGAAAACCACATTCCTAGGAAAAAAGAAATACCGAAAGAGGTAAAAGCCTTAACAAAGAGAAACAAAAGTAGAATTACAGCTGTAGAAATGAGATTCCTACGAAAAATAGAGGAAATTACAAGAAGGGATAGAGTGAGAAATACGATAGCAATAAAACAACTGGAAACGAAACCAATAGAAAGAGAACTGAGCTAGCTAGGACATATCCACAGAATGAATGAAGAAATATTAGCAAAACAAATCTATGAAGCGAAAACACGAGGAAAAAATAAAGTTGGACGTCCAAGACTGAGATGGGGAGAAGTTGGAATGGAAGGAGAAGAAGACAAGCGATAGAAAAACGAGGAATTCATTGGCATGAGGCTAGAAAATTAGCAATGGACAGGAACTCATGGAGAGTAAAATTCATTAAAATACTATCATGCTGAAATGTAATGAGAAAAAATGTAAACTCTTAGTGTTACACCTAATTGCACAATGGACTTTTAGAATAAAAAAAACAAAAAGTAATACAATTGTAAATTGAGTGTATAAGGAATATTTTTTCGTATATATTTTTCTGTAGTAAATTGTTGTAATTATTCTAAATATTTCTTTGTCCTTGAGCACAGCAACATTCATTCCGGTTAACATGACAATGTCAGATGTATTCATGAATCTGAAATGACACAGTTGACAGTAGGTACTTACAAAATAAAATGTTTTTAACTTTTTTAAAAAACCGTCTTTACTGAACTCGCCAGAAATGTTAAATGAAACTGACATAAACATGTGGACAGGAAGGAGGTATGCATCATAGGATACATGCAATAACGCAAGTTGAAAGGCATGTTGAAACGTATATTGAACGGAAAAGTTAAACGTGTTGAAAGTTGAAGATGTGGACATACCATATACCAATTTCAATTTTGCAATTTCGTTACAAATTAGAAACAAAAAATAATTCATTTTCGATCGATGCCTGCTCTCGAGCAGGTTTATCAGTTAATATAATGTCACTTTTATGAAAATTTTGAAACTATTTTTTGTATTTTCGTATATTTACAAAATGTTTCCCAACTGTACCGCAGATGTTTTTCGAAGCTCCCATCGTTCTTTTACAAAGTTAAGTTCGTAGAATATACATGATATCACAGATGTACATTCTTTAATTTGTATATCAATTTTTTTAAACTTATTAAAAACTACTGTTTTTTCGTATAGTTTTGCGTGTTTTTTTTTGTCGATTAGCATACATATGGAAATATAAATGCCGAATTAAGGTCAAACCTGGAATCTCACTATTGCGACTACCATACATACAACGAAACTTAATTCACAGAAAATTTTGAGACGAAATAAACAGATAGAAAAAAAAGGTAGTCAGTCATGGGGACTACCCACAGAAGTGAAAACCTGTAACTTTGGAATAACTATGTTTTTTTTTAATTTTTAAATTAGTTATTCTTTAAATGTATAATTTTTTTTTCACGTAGGATCGAGGATCTAAACAAATATAGAAAATGAACATTTAGAAAAACTAATTATATTACAATACTTTTTTGTAAAGTCCTAGTGGTGAAATTAAATGATATACGTTTATAAATAATCATTTTGCACAAAATAACAAAACACGTATTTTATTTCTGATAATTTAAACCAATAAACAATAATTTTGAGACATTAAATTTATTATAAAATTTTATAGAATTTTTAATTTTAAAATCCGCGACAAAAATACAATCGAACAACTAGAAATCTGTTTTACCACGCTAGTAAGATAATTCCTAAGCTACTATGATATATTCATATAATAGTATCAAATTTTTCAACGCAAATATTGATGCCAATATTGGAAATATTCGAAAATAAATGTTTTGTTTTTGTTATTCATTTATCTATATAAAAATATTAGCATATTAAGTACTCACTCTTATACTTCACAGTGATTCTGCAATTAAACAATTAAAATAATGATTATCTAAGACACAATTTAATTTTAAACACATTTAAAACACAATTGGCGTCGCTAGTCTGGCGCAATACGTCACTAGCATGTCGGTGACGCGAGTTTTGCCCCTACCGAAAATCGCTCAACGCGGCTAAAGAAGTTTTTACTTCAAAAAATCTCCCTTGTTTCTTTTAAAATGTATAAATAATTAAAACGATAGCATGACACTTGCCCCATTTAGTAAAACATCCATCTACAGCATGTACTGCAGTGGTAATCTAGAAAACTCTATTAATTATTACTAGAGCTGATACTTACTGCGATGATGATATTTCTTTGTTTAACTTCAGCAAACAAAAATGTCGCATAAAAATAGCATTTCAATGCATTCCTGAATGAAATGCAACATGTAGATATAGTATATAACAGAATTTGATTCAAGAGAATTGCCAAACAAAACATTAAGCATAACCTTAACACAAATTAATGTTATATACATAAATATGTTCACGACCCCGAAATATTGATAAATGACTGATCGCTCCGAGTTTTCCCGACAAGATGGATTTCATGTTTTTACATGATGCATGTCAAAAGGAAATAAATATTAGCGGTAATTATACTGTTTCTAATGGATTCTGTTTTAGAATCTATTTAATGGGTAACTCAGAACATTATTCAACGAAATAATAGGCAAATTATGTGCTTGATAATACCTCATTTCTCCATTTAATAGTTCCTCTATTGATTAGGTGGGTTTATTTTTAAAATGAAGCACCATTTGGAAAAAAACAGAATATTTTAATACTTACTTTTATTTACATTTTCACTACATAATTTACTCCTAAAACTTGAAAAAGAAAATGATATTTATGTGATTATGTGATGAACCGGATTTTTCTAGTACGTTTTGAAAATGAGTGAAAAAAATTTCAATTTGTCGTTTCAATCAAGTGTTTTATTAAGGATCAGGGTTTTCAGATTGTTTAAGGAAGGCGGTCTCAGAAGTCCGAGATTCGACCGAACATGATCAGGAAACGAAGCGCTAGAGCCACACCACACTACACCACAACCAAAAAGAGCCAACATGAGCGAATCAAAGATTAGAAGCAAGTTATTTTTTTTTTGCAAAGCCAGGGCATCATCTATAAGGAATTTGTGCCTCAAAACCAAACGGCAAACCAGCATTTTTACTTATGGGTTTTTAAAAGACTTCGAAAAAGGGTTATGTGATACCAAAGATTAAGAACACCTGTGTGTTGCATCACGGCAATACAACTTGCCACACATCTATTTCAATTAACGACTTTTTGACAAGTAAAAACAGCAATGTGACTCGGTAGTCGCCTTATTCACCAGACTTGAGTCCTTGCGACATTTTACTTTTTACAAGATTTGTCTTATAGAACTTTAGAAAATTTGTCTCAAAGAACACTATTTTGGGACATTGGAGAACATTGAAAAGGGAAGGGAATTTAAGCTCGTACTGAAGACACTGCCTCAGACCTGCCTCCCCTCTGAACCGGTAGCACCAGTTTATTTACATACGTCGTATAAATTTACGAGAATAGGGTGAAAAGTCAGATACTTTCCGATAGATGGCGCAGCTAGTAAGATGAACTTTGCTTCGGTTTGCAGGATGGTTCTACGCAAAAATAGTGTCTAATCGATAAACGAAATACCAAAATACACGATAAAAAAAAATTAAATTTATTTGCTTTCGAAGATGTCAAAACAAAATTAAATGGCTTTGGGTTGAATTTCATGGAGCGTTACTAAAAAGGAAGCTACTTTTCAGAAAACACGCGATCGCATCGTCATCTGTCGGAAAAGTATTTGAATTTATTATGTTATAACATCGTTTCTCAACCTTTTTAGTGCCGCGATCCACTAAAGAGCCAAAAAGTTAACCAAAAAATGTTGCGACCCCTTCACTACAATATGTTATTTTGACGTTTATCAGTTTTACATCGGCCGGTTAACACGGCGAGGATTCGTCCTTTTTTCAGTATCGTGATTTATGAGGTATCGTTTTTATTTTTAAATGGCTTATAAACTTCTACGAGCGCGTTTATACGCTTACGAATCGCGAAACGAAAAACGAATCATCTA
The DNA here is from genome assembly GCA_031761425.1 of Cosmopolites sordidus. Classification (NCBI taxonomy): domain Eukaryota; kingdom Metazoa; phylum Arthropoda; class Insecta; order Coleoptera; family Curculionidae; genus Cosmopolites; species Cosmopolites sordidus. Next base: position 28,916 of record JARFXV010001436.1, read on the forward strand.
TTTGTCTTTGTATTAAATGACGTCAATGACGGATGTATGTGTGAATGAGCCATTACAGTTATACCGAAATACCGAACTACAAGACGTGTGTAACCTCTTGTTCTTATATTACTTTTACTAGTTCGAACCTGTGCCCTGCATAAGTGCGTGCACATAATTGCACCCACCTATATATTACGTAAATTTTAAACTCGCGCATCTCGCGCCACTCGCTCACGTAAGCGAGTCGGATCGTACGTCCCGAGCGTGGTTAGGTAGATTCATATAAGCTATGCGCTTTGGTAATTAAAACAAAGGAAGGAGACAAAGAGTTTCATTGTTAATTACGTTTTTACGCAAAACAAGTAGATTTCTTCTCTCACCCAGTATTAAATACTACGATTTCTTCTGCCACTTAGTGTTAAATACATTAATAACAATGTGGTAATAAAGTAAATTAATAATATTGTATAATATTGTAATTAATAATAATATTTATAAATTAAAGTAACCTGGACAAATTTGTGACAAAATTATATGCACCATCTACATCTGGTGAAACAGTAAAGAAAAAGACTAGGTTATAAAGTGAAACATATTTAAAATATGGATTCTTTGCCTTGGATGACAAGCTGCAATGTGTTGTTTGTTATCAAGTTCTGTCTGCGGAAAGCATGAAGCCTTCAAATTAGTTCGGCATCTGGAAACAAAACACCCGTCTTTACAAAACAAGCCATTAGAATTTTTCGAGCGTAAATCACTCGTCTTGAAAAATCAACAAATTCCTATCAACAAATTATGCCGTAATGAAACCGCAGCACTTCAAGCATCCTATTTAGTAGCATTAAGAGTAGCCAGAGAGTTTCAGCTCCACATGATTGCGAAAAAGCTCATTTTACTCTCTGCCATTGATATTGTCAATGTGATGATAAGTCCGAAAGAAGCAAAAAAGTTGAAAATTATACCACTTTCAAATAACACAATATCGAGATGTAGTCGAACAGACGTGTCGACCTTCAGTTTTTATGATGCAACACAACACAAACACATTGGGCGAAGAAATGGGTGTCAAATACGACTCATTGCTTTTCAGATGGTTGTCGCGAGGAATAGTTCTAGCGAGGCTTTTTGAATTGCGAGATAAATTAAAAATCTTTTTTATAGATAAAAATAACTCATTTTGAGAGTTTTTACAAGATGGAGACACTATATTATTGTTGGCTTACTTGAGTGATATATTTTGACATTTGAATGACTTGAATACGAGTTTACGATTTAGAAAATTCTGATCATGAAAACGAATTTACGCTAATTGAAAATTCAGTTACTGGAATATTTTCCAGATAGCGAAGATGATTTGTTGAAATCCGTTTGATAAAAATGTCATGTAACTGCTGTATTACCTGTTGAGATTCACAACCAACTTATTGAATTATCGGCCGACGAAACTCTACAACTAGAATTTCAAATTTAAGATTTAAATAAGTTTTGGCGTGTATGACTATGTGAATACGGAAGCCTAGTAAGGGAAGCTTTGAAATCATTGATCCCTGCGCTATTTCTCACTTATGCGAAAAAAGCTTCTCGTATATGGCGGCTTTAAAAGCTAAATATATAAATTAACCGTATAGAATGCATAGAAACGTATAGACGAACTTTTAAGTGAAAAACAAAATCAACCGTCGCATTAAATTATTATTTCAAACAACTTTGGCTATTACTTTATTATATTATGTTGTTATTACATGGTAATATTTAATTTTGAAACACTTGTTTTTAAATTAAAAATACTTTAATAAAATTATGTTTCTTATACGGGTTTTTGAATACATTGAGACTGCCGATATTCCTGAACGCGATCCCCTAGAGGTCACGACCCCTAGGTTGAGAAACGATGTATTATAAAAAGTTGCTTCTTTTTTAGTAACCCTCTATGAATTTTTAGCGTAAATGATATTTAGGTTTGTTTTGATAGTTTTCGAAAGCAATTCAAGTCGATATTTTTTCTATAATGGTATTTTATGTGTTGATTAGGCACTATTTTTGCGTGCAAAGACCATAGCGCAAACCAAAAAAAAATTATAAATTATTATGAGGATTTTGCACCTTCATATTTTATAATTTATAAATGGTTTACTATGTTTCGAAGTGGTCGAACAAGCAGAAGTAATGGTTCGCGCTCAGTATGTCCCGTTGAGAAAGTGGCCAACAAAATCTATGACATCGTATTTGCCGATCGCAGAGTGAAGGTTAGAGAGATTGTTGAGATGATAAACATTTCGGACGAATGCATACGGAATATCTACACAAATATTTGGGTATGAGAAAACTATCAGGGCGATGGGTGTCGTGTTTGGTCACTGCGGACCAAAAACAGAATCGAGTGCTTGTATTCATCACAATACTTCAATTAAACTTAAATTCATCAAAATACACCAGAAATGAAGAAACAACCAAAACAGTGGGTTTTATCCGGCAAATGTGCCCTGAAGAGGTAAATACGCTTTAATCGGCCGGAAAGGTTATGGACACCCTTTTCTGGGATTCGCATTATCTTTATTCAATATTTAGCAGAGCGAAAGATAATCACATGAGAGTATTATGCTGCATTATTGGGAGAATTTCAAGAAAAGGTTCCATTAGGCGAAGAAAATGTACTGTTTCACTATGTGACATAGTGAGATAGGTCAATCTACATTATATTCCGGACAGGGTATTCATCTGTTTTCTTTCCCTTTCAAAACAAGAAGAAATGGTGGGCTGGAAAGAAATTCACATCAAATGAAGTAATCATCTCTGAAACAGATGATATTTTGCAGAGTTCGACAAGTGGTACTTTATGGAAATCTTGATCGGTTATGTATGTTTATTTTGAACATGGAAGGAACAGCAAGGAAGAAGTATTTGTCGGATACTCAGGTTTTACTATTCTTACTCAGTAAGCAATATAATTTGAAGTAAGTTATACTGCTTTAGTGGCTGGTATTTTTGATATGTGGGGAGTCAGTTTAAATGTTTGTCTAGGGATGCCGAGATACTTAATGGAATCCTGCCAGGAAATTCTTTGGTCATCTACTAAAGATTTGGAGGTCGAAGAGAATGTTTTCTGCTTCACATAGAGATCGTCTGCTTATTGTGAGAATTTGTTTTGTGTCTCTATTTGGCAAACCAGCCGTGAAGGTTCTTTAGTCCGTTTTGCAGTCTGTGGTGGATAATAGTAGGTTTGATTAAGGATGTTTGGAGATATCTGGTATATAGAATATTCGGTGTTGGGGGAAACATCCGTTTTGGGATTTTTTTACTATGCTGGGTTATGAGGCGCCTATGGTTAAGCTTATTTAGATGTAGCACCGCCTGGGACTTTAAAATAAACCAAATTTTGAAGCAATGAGAGAGGGAATTGAAGGAATTTATAAAGGAGACATTCATGTCAAGTTCTGTCAAATGCGCTCTCAGAGTCGAGCATATAGGGTCTTAAAACAAGAAGTTCTATTTGCTAGTTTTGAATTAAAACAATGTTTACTCGTTACTTTTTTTAAATCAGGTTGAACATTTAATAGTAACAATCCACTGCGAGCATTATTTTTATGTTTTAAAAATAGTTACATATGGTTTTTCATCGGAAACTTTGTTTTTTAGTTTTGAAGAAAATCAAATGTTTATGTTTTTTTTTTGAAAACTGCGTGATATGCTATTGTTTGGAAAATAATTTCAACTAAATATGTGTGTTGTATGCAGTGGGCTCATGGAGAATAATAAAAATGTCAAAAAAAAGGAAATTCTTTCCGTGCTTCACGTCAAAATTACCTCAATTCTTTTCAACCGCCATAAAACATAAGCAAGTGTTTACCGAGACTGGTTTCTGGCCTTAAGCCGTCATTTAGAACGTTCAGAAACCCGTCTTGGAAGACGCTTGCTGATGTTTGATGGCGACTGAAGGATTGGGCAATTGTTACGTATAGCACGCAAAAAAAATCCTTGTTTTTTTTTACTGTGTTTTTGCCTCTTTGTTTTCAATTTTTGTCATATTCTTTCACATATTTGTAGCTCTTATTTTTCTCTCCTCAAGGAAAATATTACAACTGTGTTAAAATCGCAAAATCTTAGCAGCCAATCCAAATAGACATTTATGGGGAGAATACATTTAAGAAATTTAATGTGTAACATCAATTAGTTGATTGCCGGGGAGAATTTTGTTGTTGTAAAAATCCCTTTTCTTCGACTCAACCAAATCATAACATTGACTATGGTTAGTTGGTTTTAATTGCTGTATTAATTACTGTTTATATAATTATTACATTAGATCCTTACGTAAAATATGCCACTCAGTGGTCTCATTTAAACTCAATTGAACGTTGTTTTTTTATGTGTTTCAACGTATTTCAATTTCACAAATGCTAAGATGAAAAAAATCACATATATACTAAATTAACTTTTAAATAACCGGTTAACATTACCATTTTAATGAAATAATATTTTACATTCGTAACATGTTTTAAACTTGGGAAATGAAATATTCGTCGATTTTTGAGTAATAAATATTTAAAATATTTTGTGGTAAACAGTTTCTGCTTTTCATATACGTTCATGATATGGTGTCTAACAAGTGCATGCCTATTATTAATCAACGATAATTAATAATGTATTAATTATCAACAGATGCAGTAATAATCCTATCCGCCTGAAGCAGCAATAACCTTTTTCAAATGAATCAAACTTTCTACAAAGTATATGTGTAAATCGTCCTCTGTTCCATAAAACAGGTATTCTTTACGTTTTTTGTTACTAGCGTTTGTTATTATATTCATCACTTTTCCAAATCATTTGATTTTTTTAAAGGAATCTCTATAAATAATAGTTTAGCTCTTCTTAACACTTCTAAAGCTCATTTTGTTAACTTGCTTGAAAATGATGGTTGCTTCAGGATTCTATACATTTTTTTTTCTCTTCTCTTCTCAGTATCTTGTGTAACATAAAAGTCAATCATATTTCTATCTGCCGGTTAGTGAGTTGGTTCACCAGTACATATCGCTTTTAAATTATTCGCATTTATTGTTTTACATACTTCTCTACAAGTTGTTGTAATTAGTCTAGAGGCCCATGCTGTATATTTCACATTATAGTCATCACCAGCTATGAATCTTTTTCGAAGGGTATTAAATTATAATTTGTAGTCCCCTTGTTTGATATGATTGGGTGGGTAATATACAGATGATATGTTGCAATCACCGGCTTTGTATTGTAGTATAATAGTCGCTGCTTGTAAATAAGTTTTTTTTATAGTTTTCTGCTTCGTGGCACGTGATTATGTTGTTTCGAACAATTATGGCGATCTATTTTTTTTTTCCTTCAATGGGATATTTGGTATCATATGTATAATAATTTTATATCTGTATTTAAAGCTTATCGGTAATATATGTTTCCGATATTAGCATGATTTCACTGCAGTGATTTATTATTATTTCATTTCTAGTATATTATTATTTATCCCATTGCCATTCCATATTGCTATTTTGTATTTTCGATGCATTTCGATTATGTCATTGTACTAATCAGTGTTGTGAGCAGGCTCAGCAGGGCACTCATCTACTCTAAAAACGATTCCATTATATTTTCTACTTTTTACATAACCAATGTTTTGATTACATTGAACTATATATTCCCTTATAATATTCTTGGCTGCCCCTGTTGGTAAACCTTGGCTGGTTTATGGCGGTGAATTTACTCAATAAGTTTTTAGTTTTTAGTGGTTACTATTAAAAATATTAAACACCGTTAAAAGTAATGTTAGCCTAAGAGAACTTGTTGTTGTGTTGGTGTTGTTGCGTTATTCCTTTATATATGTTTTTTATATGTTTTTATATGTTTTTATATGTTTTATATGTTTATAAGCTGGGAAAATATAGTGCAAATTTAAGGATTCTTTCCTACAATTTTTATTTACTATAATTATATATAATTTCTCATTCAGAAAATGTTCTACCTTTGCTTTTAAAAATGCTTATTTTACCGGGCGTTTCACATACTCAATCAGTTGAAACTTGTTAACTCTATCTCGGCATTACACAGTTCTCCTCAGGGGCTTACACTCTGCCGAGGGAATGAATGTGAGATAGCATATAACGATGTTGGCGCGCTTTGATTATACTTAGTTTTACTACATTGGAGAGGTTTTGGTTATGTGCCACTTCCTCCTAGGATACTTGTGAGACCTATATACTCTAATATAGCTAATTTTCTTGTTCGAGATTTTGCAGTCCCAACCCGGAAAACAATTGCTGCTGCGAAACCCAACTCTGCGAAACCCTTGTTTTTCAGTTCTATTAAAAGTACAACTCTACATTGTCTCCTTCAAAGTAGTTGCCTTGGAAAGCTCCCATAGCGCTGAAGATGGTTTGTCCACTCCTCATAGCTGTGCTGGGACTCAGATACTGGAATCACATTCAGCTGGTCGGTTGACCATTGTGGCACAAATTCCTCGTTATCAGTAACGACATTCTATAAAATGAGGGGAATTTTCAATCCACCCCAAAAAGCCAAAACATGTTTTTCGGAACCATTTTTTCCAATTCTTCCAATTCCAATTTCTATCCAATTCTTTCTATCTATCTATTTCTTTCTATCCAATTCATTGGTCAATATTAGATGAAAGGTTGTATTATTTAAATTCAACTTTTTTCCGATTATTCTGAGCGTCTTCGTGTCCAAGCCTGAAACTAAACTTGATAGCTCAGAGTTGCTCGAAATTGTTGTTACTTATTTTCAAAACGCACTAGAAAAATGCGCTTTACAAAAATAAGTGTAACGTACCACCAAGTGCCTTTAGGCCGTTCAAACTCTTATCCAAAAACTTATTGAAGAGGCATTAGACGATGGACTGCCTCCTTTTCAAAGAGGAAGTGAACAGAATTGCCAGTTCGAATGCTATGCCACCAGTCTCATTGCTTTATTTGTACGCATCGTACACAGCCGTACGATGTGTAACTCTTAGATATTTCTTTGTCTTTTTTACTGGGGATAGATCATATAAAGATGCATTTCTTTGGACTCCATTCGCAGCTCTTGATAACGGGGAGTTATTTTGGTGAAAGTGTTAAATGTCAATTACTTTCCAAAGTGAATGATTGATCGATGTAAATGACGCCCGCACTTATTGATAAATGACAAGTTTTAACAACGATTTGTTTTTGTTTCTACTTTCGCGAGGGTTGATATTTATGTAAATAATAAATAAAAACAAATATTTATCATTGAAAATGGTGTTATTGTTTTTCAAAATATTCTTCGCGATGATTGATACACTTTTGCATACGTTTGAACCAATTTTCATAGCACTTCTTCCATTCCGATTGAGGTATCTTCAAAACATGCATTTTGAACGCATCAACCGCTTCTTCTGGCATCGAAAATCGTTGAGCTGAGTAGCTTATTCTTTACACACGGGAACAAAAATAAATCATTGGGTACCAAATCATGACTGTACGGCGGATGATCTACCAATTCGATGTTTTGACCGGTCAAATATTGAGTTGTTCGGTCCAATGTGTTGGAGCTCGCGTTGTCATGGTGAAGAATGATCTTGCGTCGCTGTTGTTTTTTCTAATTTCTTCAAAGACATTTGGTAAACAAATGGCTGTGCACCATTCAAAATTTACCGTTCTACGATTCTCTAATGGCACTGCAGTCACATGCCCAATGTATGTGTCCCAAACAAACAGGCCACCATTTGCTTCGAAGTGCTTCTTGCGCGAACAACTTTTGTTGGGTTTGGCTTATTTTGAAAGACCGATACTGTCGACTGCTGTTTACTTTCGATACAAGTATTTTTTTGTTTGTTTTTAAGCGATTGTCAAATTATGCGGAATCCAACGCTCACAAATCTTGGTCACGGCTAAATGTTCATGTAAAATCTTGTGTATGTTTGTCATACTAATACCCAGAGATGCCTCAATCTCACTGTATGTCACATGACGATCTTGTTTTATCACTTCGCGCACCATATCTATGTTTTCTAGCATTACAAATAATTTTGGACGATGTTCTTTAAATTCGTCAGTGAGCGAACGACGGTCACAATTGAATTCACTCAACTAGTGATATACAGTGGCTTTAGATTTTAGATAGTGCTTCATCATCAAACGTTAAAGTGAGTTGAATAGCATCCATATGACAAAACGTTCTGAATACATATACAGACAACAATGTCAAACTTTACGATGCATATGTCAGATAGCGCTTAGCAACACCATATATATGTATATATATATATATATATATATATATATATATATATATATATATATATATATATATATATATATATATATATATATACATACATACATATATATATATATATATATATATATATATATATATATATATATATATATATATATATATATACATACATATATATATATATATATATATATATATATATATATATATATATATATATATATATATATATATATATATATATATATATATATATATATATATATATATATATATATATGTATATATATATATATATATATATATATATATATATATATATATATATATATATATATATATATATATATATATATATATTATATACTACAATCTGCAGCGATTCTGCTATTGTTTTATTCTAATAAATAAAAAAATGAGGAAGAGTAAACATGACTTGTTTATGATATGTAAGGTTAAAATGCCAGCGCTCTAAATGTGAAAACCTTTCGATAGCTTCTTTATTTTCCTCCTTCTTACAAAGTTGTTAGCCTCTTATAAAAGGTGATAAGGTTCGTGAAAGCTGAGAGCATATATGGAGTGCTGTTATCGATATACTTTTAGAGTAGTAGGAGCTTTTTCTGTGCTCTTATCTTTCGGCAGGGGATCCTATATTATCATGATGACACAAATCATGATGATATAGTAGTTTGAAGTGTCCAGTATTGTATCATTTGATGATAATCAACGACTGGTTCATATTGTCTTATTATCAAGCATCCATTCAGAAGAAATAAATTACTGAAATATAAAAATTATGACAAATTTGAAATTATTGAGATAATTAAGGAATATAGAACATAATTAATGTTTAGAACAAGTAAAATACGGATTTGATTTTATATGAGATGCATTGATAACGGGCAATTTAAATTTGATATAATTCAATTATAAAATTACTATGTAACGAATAAGGATCACATAATAAGTGAAAATAAATATGATAATCAGAGAAAAAAGGAAATTAAATTATTGAATGTGCTAAAAACGAAATCTTAAGAAAATTTTGTGCATGAATTAGACGAAGGAGGAGAAGGGGATGGGTAGAAGTTGTTAAGTCTAATAAAACCCTTAAGACAAGATAAGTCAATAGATATTTAATTAATTAAAGATATATACATTTAGTGGCGTTAAAAGAGAAAGCAAAGTTCAAATATATTGTGTTGTTCCATAAGTTCCCTCCATTTTTTTTAATAAGTTTTATATAAAAAAGCAATAATTAAAACAACAAATTAATCAGTGATGTACTCTCCGTCATTGTTCAACTCCCACCTCTTGACCAATTTATTGATGCCGTTTCGCCAGAAATCGCCGGGCCTCGAAGAAGTTGTTAGGCCAGTTTTTGAGGCCTCATCATTGGCGAAGGAAATTTGGTTGGATAGCGAACGAAATAGGTGATAATTTGTGGGCGTAAGATCTGGTGAGTACAGTGGATGAGGAAGAACCTCTCATTCGAGATCATTTAGGGCCTTCTTGACGATATTTGCTAGAAGCGCGAGGTAGCGTTCCTTGTTGGCCGTCTTATTTTTTCCCCTCCAGCATTTTCCAGTACACAAGACCCCTCCTTCATGGGATAAAGATCTTGCTTAACGCACGGCTTTGGCGCGTCTCTTGTGATTACCTACTCTTTCTTTTGCGTCATATTGACGAAACGTCACCATTTTTCATTTTCTGTAACAATTCTGTGAAGAATCGTTGCTTGTGGCTGCTTGTTGCTCGGTGTCGAGCGAGATTTTAAGCAGCTTTGTTGGGGCGATTCTTCTTAGTCGTCAGTTAGTTTGTGTGTCACCCAAGTTTCGAGTTCTTGAGTAAATTCCATATATTGAAGATGTAGGATGATTGTCGTAAGGCGTAGTCCATCTTGTCATCATGTTTGCCGGCCACCCTTCTTCAAAAGCAATTTAATATGGTCCTCATCGAAGTTGGAGTGTTGCGAGATCTATCGTCCAGATCGAAGTTGAAATTTTTAAACTTGATAAACCAATCTGATCGGCTATGGCGTCCTCTTCATGTACGTCATAAATATCTCGAACTGCTTCTGAACCTTTTTAACCACGACGAAAGGCGAAATTTAGAAAGTCTCGAAAATCGAGTTTTTTGTTGTCTGGAATTTCCATTTCAAAAGCCTGAAAGTTAATTAAAATTAAGTTTTTTTAGCCATTAAAATGACACAATAACAATATTATCAGATGTTAACAATTCGAAACTGAATAATATAGAACGCTTAAAGGGGCTAGATAGAGCAGCATCTTGATCACTCTTCTTTTTAGAATAATTTGCATAGATATCAATAATTTAAGATTAATAAAACATGTAACAAACAATAGACAATTAGACGCTTATAAGAGTATAAAAATCAGTAAATGTACCAGTAGTATGAACAGATACAACGGTCCTATTCCTTCGAGTTCTTCTTCTTCTTCTTCTTGTCCTGGAGGTTAAGTTGACCCGAAGGCCCTGACTTGTATTCACTGATTTTTTCGAACGTCACGACAATGTCGCTTGTTCGAAGGGTTTTAGCTGCCGTCCTTTAGGCATGGAGGTGATGACCGAAGAGGATGGTCATACTGGGGCAACGGCCGGCAATGAAGCTGCCGTGGCTCTGATTAGCGGATTGTCCGAAAGGGACGCCGTCGCTAGGAATTTGTCCAGAAGTCTGGACAGGAATGTCTGAATCACTGGTATGTCAGTTTCCCGATGGATTTGCGCATTCCTTACAAACCATGGGGCACCTACTAACGTGCGAAGAACACGTGACTGGAACGATTGCAGAATTGCAATCGACGTTGGGGGGAGGTACGGAAACCAGGCCTGAGATCCGTAGGTGAGGACGGATCGGACCATGATTTTATACAAGGTTATTCGGATGTTCAGCGAGAGCTTACTTTTGCCGTTCATTAGGGGGTAAAGCAGACGAGCCATGGCTCTTGCTTTCCCGGTTACCTTCTTTAGGTGCGGCACCCACGTGAGGGCCTTGTCGAACTCAAGGCCCAGGTAGTGTGCCGTTCTGGCCCATTTGATGGGGACTCCGTAGATGCGGATATTCTGTCTGATTATCGGCTGTCTTCTTGTGAAGAGGACAGCCTGGGTTTTGCTGCGATTTATTGCTAGCCTCCAATAGGCTAGCCATTTTAGGGCTTTTAACGTCTGCCTTTGGAGCCTGGATGTGATCAGCCAGGTCCCGGTGGCTGACGTATAAAAAGCGGTATCGTCAGCATAGAATGCAGTCTTTACATGCGGAATTTTGGGAAAGTCCGCCATGTAGACGTTGAAGATTACTGGGGCAAGAGGGGATCCTTGCGGTACTCCCGCTTCGATTCGCTGGACTGAAGACAAAGTACCATCGACGAGCACTTGGAAGGTGCGTCCAGTCAGGAACGATGCCAGTAGCTTGACTAGGTCTGTTGGTATACCCAGCCTGAGCATCTTGACTATGAGTCCGAGATGCCAGACTCTGTCGAAGGCTTGCGAGAGGTCTAAGAAGACGGCTCCCGTGTGGCGCCTACCACCGAAACCCTGCCTGATTTCCGTCGCGAGCCGTGCCGCCTGGTGGACGGCCGCATGCCCCCTTCGGAAACCGAGCTGTTCGTCCGGCAGTATGTTCTTGTCGGCAAGAACGAAGTTGAGAGCGCGTAAAATCGCCCTCTCGACGACCTTGCCGAGTGCGCTAAGCAAGCTAATGGGTCTATAGCTACTTGGCTCTCTTGGGCTTTTTCCTTTTTTCAGGATTACTATGATTTGGGCCTGTTTCCATATGGCTGGAAAGTGCTGAAGTCTGAAAGAAGCGTTGACAATATTTGCCAACTGAGCTATCTGCTTGTTTGGTAGCCGTTTCAGCTGCATCGGAGAGATACGGTCGCGACCAGGAACTTTTCTAGATTTCAAACCTCGGATAATATCGTGTATTATCTTCGGCGAGACTATTTGGCTGATCAAGTAGCCGGGGTTAGGAGTTCCTTGGTAAGATAGAATTTCTTTCCTGAACTGTTCAACTTTAGTCCTCTTTTCGGCTGAAGGCCGAAGAGAGGTCATCTGCTTTTGGTAGGTCACGGCGAAGAGCTCCGCTTTTTCCGCCCCCGTGACGGCGTGAGTATCACCCGTCCTCAGGGGAGGAATCGGCGCTCTCGCCTTTCCCACCAAGAGATTGGCCGTTTTCCAAATCGATCGATCGGCCCTGTCGATTGACGCTAGAAAATCGTCCCATCTGTCAATCCTGAACTCTTCGAGAGCCCGTAGGGACTCCCTTTTGGCTTCGTTTGCACGTCGCCCGAGCTCAGGGTCGCCAGTCAGTCGATAGCGTCTGTATAGTCGGTTTTTCAGACGGATCTTCTCTTTTACCTCGGACGGAATGTCTAAGGTGGTCCGAGAAGGGTCCGTCTTGAAGCTAGTCGCCACTTTCGTGGCTTCTAATATATCTTTAGTTAGTTTCTCGACCGCATCCTCTAGCTGCTGAACGTTATCAATGCGCGGGTTGGGCCCGCTGTTTTGCAAATGCTCTTGGAATTTGCTCCAACTGATGTTAGATACCTTTCGCGGTGGGAAGGTGTCCACCTTGGTACCTATGGTTAGAATGACCGGGTAATGATCCGACGTAAGCTCGTGAACAACCTGGACGGTGCAATGATTCGTTAGATTTCTCACGATGAAGAAATCTAAGAAGCTGTCGAGACGGGATGGTTCGTCCGGGACAAGCAGGTTCAGCCCGTATCTATCCGCCATAGATAACAGGTCAGCGCCCCTCTTGTTTATCCATCTCGAACCCCACACTTGGTTATGAGCGTTATAGTCCCCTCCAATGATGAATGGAGTGTTGTTAGTCAGGAACCTGCTCACTTCACCTGAATCGAAGTTGTTGCAGGTTCTCTGGTACCATGAAGATAGGTTGACTGGACTACCTTCTAGAGCCACTTGGACCGACATCACCTCTGAGGAAGTAAGGCCCGTCGGGGGCAAAAGGTTGTGTCTGATTCCTCTCCTGACGAGAATCATCAGACCACCCTTCGCTCCGCCGAGGCGATCCTCCCTATAGCAGCAAAAGTTCCTCACGCCGAACCGTTGGCTCGGCTTGAGGAAAGTTTCCTGAATCAGGGCTACGTCGATGCCGTGGTCTTCTAGAAACGCCGTTAATTCCAACTTTTTCCCGCTCAGGGAGTTGGAATTCCAAGTCACAACGCGCAATGAATCTTTATTGTTCATTGGCGGTTTGATACATGGCTAAAGCTGCGTTCAGTTGCTGCTGTACCATGGCAGCCATCTGACGCATCATGTTCTCCATCATTGCGGAGAAGTCCGGCAACTGGATTTTTGGGAGAGTGGCCTGTGTCGGGGCGACCGTCGCCTCGACCGGGGTTTTCCTGTTTGTTTGAGTCCCCCAGACGAATGTAGGGGGTGGAATCTTCGGCGGAGTTTTGACCGGAGCGGCTTCCTGTGTTTTCTTGCCCTCCAACCTGTTCGGAGGTTTCCTGGGGCAAGTTTTCGCGTTTGCTGGGTGGGGACCACCGCAGTTAACGCATTTAGCCGGAGTGTTCCTCGGCTTTTTGCAGTCTTTTGAGGCGTGGTTCATCGAGCACCTCATGCATTTTGGTGGGGCGTGGCACTTCTTGGCCGTGTGCCCATAGACCTGGCAGTTGAAACACTGCGAGGTCTCACCGTTAGATTTTACACTCTCTACTTTAATTTTCTGGTGCACCAGATACTTTAGATTATATATCCCCTTTTGTGTCTTGGGGAGGATGACGTGTACCATGGCTAGTGGTCCCTTGTTATTTCTCCATCTCTGGACTTTGGATGGAGTGAACCCTAGTTCGACGAGCTCTTCTCTGACCTCGTCCTCCGTGACCGTTTCCACGATGTTGCGGAGCAAGACATGGAGCTGCTTCTCGTCTTTTGAGCAGAACGTGTGATAGGGAATTTTTTCCCCATCCAAGAACGCCGTCAATTTCCTATAATCGGTTGACGATCTAGGCTGAATTTTGACCCCTTCAGGGCGATTCAGCGCCTTGTCAGTGCCGATTTTCTCTTTTAAAATGAAGGTCATTACCTTCATGTACTGCGCTTTGCTGCGTAGTATCACCGGCGGGACTTTTTCAGTCTTCGCTGCCGGTATTTTCTTGGTGGTGGCCTCTTTGGCTACCGGGGTTGGTTTTGCGCTAGGGCCCGCCTCTCCGACGGGTCTTTTCTTCATTGCCTGTTCTGGCTGCCTCTCTTCCTCGGAGGACGGCCTATTTCGCTTGGTGCAGCGCCTTTTTCTGCCGGTGCTGACCTCGAAATCACTGTCTGAAGAGTCTCCGCCAGTGGAAACTGCTTCAGCTTCACTTCCTTCCTGTTCCATTCTGGAAACCACGGGAAGTTTATTCAATGTTTTGAGTCCTTTTGGCGATTTTAATGGAGGGAAATCGGCCTCGCTCAATTTCCCGTCGCCAGCGGTTGTTGTCTTTCCCTCCTGCTGTTTGTCGCAGGCCGCCTCTTTATCTTGTTTAGGCGCCGGCCCGTTGGTGCGGCCAGTATCCTTTTTTAATATTTTTGCCGACCCTTTGGTGGTGGCGGTCTCATTTTGGGGAGAATTTTCCGTCCCGTTGGTGCGGGCGGTCTCTGTCCTTTCCATTTTGTCGACTTTCGCGTTAAGCGAAGCCAGCTGGTCTCTGAGTTGTTTAACGAGCTCCTTTAGCTCGAAAATAGTCTCATTTAACCCGTGATTGTCGCTACGGGCCTGCGCTAATTCAGCCTGAAGGGCCATGATGACGTCATCGGGTCCGTTGGACGGACCCGGTAACACGAATGCCATTTATGCCAAACAATGAACACAGTAAAATATAAAAAGCAATAAAAATACACAAAAGCAGCGCATAAGGCGCTGTAATGAAAATTTAAATGCCTTAAGATATTATTTATGCTTGATTTATGCCCAAAGACTATCCTATCACTTACCGGCCAGGATCGTCGAGGAAAACCTGTCGAAAATAATCCCAACACTCTCCACTTCACTCGTATCGCACTAAAGCGATATAATCCGCACTAAAAACTTTGGGAAAATAGGCCGTTTCTAAAGAAACAACCTAATTCCAGAATATTCTTTATTAGATGCCACGTGTAGCTGCACTTGGATAGTACCAGAACACATTAACCAATGGGAGCGCAGGAAATACGTCCTCACTGTACGAATGCTTCTGATTGAATGCTTCGAGTTCTCTGTTCCTACTGTTCCCTCTGTTCTAGGTCCTCACTTGCTATTGGTCGCTTGATTAGCATTGTCGCCCCGCCCACAATGCTAAGCGAGCATTATATAAAGTAAGGAGTTAAGAATAAGAATTTAGTTTTAATCATCTGCTGATGATGCTAACATGGTTAGCGAAACGTGCGTCTCGAATATATACAAATGGTGTTTTGGTGTATTGTGAAAAAATTTATGTAATAAAAGTTTGTTAGACATGTTTAATTATGAAACGGATAATAACTCAAATGCCTCACTGAAACATTTTACAACAAAAGTATTTGTATAACTTCTGGGGGATTATCCTAATACAACTGTGCTATTTATTGACGGATCAAAAACAGACACAGGAGTATCTAGTGCAATTGTATGTGATAATGAATTATACACTTGGAAACTCTCAAAGTATATAACAATATATTCAGCAGAACAGCATGCCATATACCAAGTATCCACATATTGTTTTAATTACTTAAAATGTCGGACTTGTATTATTGTCTTTAACTCACGCAGGTAGTATTATCACTAGTCAAAATAACCCATATTTACTTTATATATTTACATAAATGATGAATCTGTACAACTGTAAAAAGGAAAATTGTAACATTATTTTGCTCTGGATTCTTAGCTCTATTAGCATGATGTGTAATGAAATAGTAGATAGCATTTTAAAAGAAGCAGCTTGATGCAGCTGACAAACAGAGCGATATTAAAATCTACCTTAACAAATTATTAAGAGCGTGGTCGAGTAAAGTAAAACAAAACAACCTCATCTTGAATTACTTACAAAGGAAGAAACGGTAAAAATGCAAATATTAAGAACACAACTTATATGTATACCAAGTTATCTGCTGGAGGGTATAGACGCTCCTTTTTGTTCACTTTGTCATACACACTCTACAATTCAGCACGTCCTTAGTATATGTACAGAATTATTTATTGCGAAATGAATATTCTATTACATAAGATGTTGAGGCTAGCCTTACAGAACCAGACCTTTATTAGTATAGTATAATCTATTTTAACAAGAATTTGATTATTTGAGAAGATATAAATTAGATGAGATGTTGCTAATAACCCTGTAGTTGATGAAGCCAATTAAAAAAAATAATTAAGATATAACTAATAGTGGAAACAATAGACAGTAACTTAGATCTGCTGAGAAATGTACAATACGTATCATCCACATATTTAGATATTTTATTATTTCCACGAGGTACGCTGGATCGCGAAATGGATCTTGATTATTGAATTAATAGGCAGACGATACACATGTATACTGGATATTCACTTGAATATTTACAAATATTTCATTACATTTTTTTACGGGTTATTTTTCAGTTTATTATCTTAAGTTTTGCAAGATTTGGTTCTATTCTTCGTCTTAATATTTCGCAAAATACTTATTTCATATTTACTCTAACAGGTAATTGACCCTAGCGTGACTTAAATACTTTGGTTACTAATGTACGTTTTTAAAAACACAAATTTTTCGTACGCACTTCACTTCAAAGATGATAATTATTTTCCGGAAATATGTAACATACTTAGAAATACATTCAAAAGTTCAGCATTAAAACTTGTTAAATGCAATGGTATCTTGGAAGACATTAAAGAGAAAGACAAACAAAACACTATTTTTCAAGATTATCATGAAGGAAAAACCAACCACCGTGGAATTTTAGAAACAGAATCACGTATCAGAAAAAATTACTACTGGCCAGGAATTAAATCAGATGTTACAGATTACATCAACATGTGCGAAAATTGTCAGTTAAATAAATATGATAGAAACCCACCACGTCAAAAGCTAATGATTGCTCCAACACCTTCTAAGCCTTTTGAAATAATCTATATAGACACTTTTCAGGCTCAAGTACAAAAATATCTAACTATAATAGATACATTTTCGAAATATGCTCAAACCTACCCGTTACAATATCTAGCCGGTATTAAAATTGTACGTTTATTACTTACTTTCATTACACATCATGGATTACCAAATATAGTTACAATGGACAATGGTACCGAACTAAAAAACAGTGTTGTTCAAGAATTTCTTCAAACACACCATATCGAACCTCACTATATCTCTAATAATCATCCAGAATCTGTATTATTTCCATTCTACTGTATTAGAATATTTACGAGTGATTGTTAGTAAAAACAAAAAAACTGATATTTTAAATCAAATGCCTTATGCAATTTTGGGTTACAACAATTCAATATATTCTGTAACAAAACAAAAACCAATTGATATAATAAATGGACATCTGAATTCAAAAGATCCTTTTGATATTAATTTAAATCAAAAACTCATTAACAATTATATCGTAGAACATCGCCAAGCTACTCAAGAAATGTATAAGAAGTTAAATGAAAACATGACTTTTCAAAAGGAACGTATCATCAGTAAACATAACAAACAGCGAGAAGATCCATTATCATATGAAGAAGGTGAAAATGTTTATAGGAAACTAAAGTCAAATAACAGAAATGAATTAACACAGAAATATGGAAAAGAGAAAGTTAATAAAAATAAAAATATTAAAATTCATTCAGGATCAAAATTAATTCACAAACAAAATTTAAAAAGACCTAAATTGAAACGTAATCCATTACAGGTCCCAGCTTCTGCTGCCAGCAGCCCTTCAAGAAGTGAAAATAACCAACTTAGCTCAAAACCCGGGACTTCTTCCGTATAAGCTAGAAACAGCGCGTTTAAAATCAAAAGTTCATACCTTCCTTCATTATTATGATCTAGAACCTATAGAAAGACAACTCAAAGTTCTCAGGAAGCATTATGACGAGCTTACCAATGTTTTAGAGATATAATCCTTTTTATGTAGAACTTCAAAATTTTCATAAAGCAATGTCATACCAACTAATGTCAGCGGAACAAACGTATAATACTATTAATCCTGTATATCGTACCAAAAGAGGTTTAATTAATGGCTTAGGCTCTGTAATCAAAAGCATTAGCGGTAATTTAGATGCGGATGTTGCAGAATTTTATGTGAATAGTATTAATAAATTACAAACTAACTAAAGAGGCATCGTAGACAAGGTAAAGAAGCAAATTTCTCCCACCACCAAAATGATAGAAAACTTTAATAGAACAATATCCCTAATAAATCATAATCAAGATATAGTCACTGAAGGTATAAAAGAGATGAGATTGAGAACTGACGACCTAGTATCAAATCTAAATCATTATCTCGACTCTAAAAATGTATTAGATGAGATTAATATAAGCCTTAGCGTTATTTTACAACTATTAACTAATATCGAAAACTCAATCACTTTTGCTAGATTAAAGATCGCACACTCGAGTCTACTTAAAATCGATGAATTAGAATCAATGTATGATACAGCCGTAAAGCTATATTCAAATAATGAAATGCTTTTCCCGAAATAATATTTTAATTATTATTATGATGCTTTTGAAATTCAGGCATTTTATCATCAGAAAAAAGTTTTTTCATAATTCACTTTCCAATAATTTATCCTGAGATCTTTCAATATTTCCATTTATATTCAATACCTACACAGAACCTAACTACTATTATTCCACATAATACCTATCTGATTATAAATACGGATTTCTACCAATATATGCCAGTACCTTGTGATATGCTTCAGAACGAATACTTCTGTACAAAGGCCAATTTAATAAATGGTTTGGAAATCGACAATTGTATCCATCGATTATTAAAGTTAGAAACCAGTCTCCAAGCTTGTGAAGAAATTCAGATCGAATTGACTAGAAACGTCATAGAGCAATTGAGCGAAGCCCATTATATCGCCGTATTTGCCAACAAAACAAAAATTGAAACAATATGCAAAGGGACAGATTTTGTCCAGCTAAAAGGAACTTATTTAATCGAAATACCCATTGATTGCAAATTTCGTACTAATGGCTCTACGCATCAAAATCATAAAGAAAAATCCTTCAGCCGACTTCTACTATTAGAAGAAATATCAGTCAATAAGCGTCAAGCACCAATAAAGTATAGGACGAAGCTCGTCTTAGAAAATATACCGCTGGACCAAATCCATCAATTACAAAGGGAGCAAAATAAAATAGCACCCATTGAATTAATTGGTCTCTCACATATTCAACAAAGGCTTTTGGACCATGCCAATTTACCTTATCCTAATCGTCGCTGGAGTATGATATGTCTTCTATCGACTGAAAAGAAGAAAGCCACAAGCCGATCCAAGGACCGAAGCCGAAGAACCACAACCAACGCCCAGAACGTTCTTCAACCCCGAGGGACAATCTTCCGTTTAGGGATGGATGAGTTATGTGCAGAGGTCCTCGACCCATTCCAGGAAATTGCTGAGAACCGCCAGCCTCAAATAGCTGACATTAACAATTTTACTTCGATTAAATAAGTTCCTTTTAGCTGGACAAAATCTGTCCCTTTGCATGTTGTTCAATTTTTGTTTTGTTGGCAAATACGGCGATATAATGGGCTTCGCTCAATTGCTCTATGACGTTTCTAGTCAATTCGATCTGAATTTCTTCACAAGCTTGGAGACTGGTTTCTAACTTTAATAATCGATGGATACAATTGTCGATTTCCAAACCATTTATTAAATTGGCCTTTGTACAGAAGTATTCGTTCTGAAGCATATCACAAGGTACTGGCATATATTGGTAGAAATCCGTATTTATAATCAGATAGGTATTATGTGGAATAATAGTAGTTAGGTTCTGTGTAGGTATTGAATATAAATGGAAATATTGAAAGGTCTCAGGATAAATTATTGGAAAGTGAATTATGAAAAAACTTTTTTATGATGATAAAATGCCTGAATTTCAAAAGCATCATAATAATAATTAAAATAAGATTTCGGGAAAAGCATTTCATCATTTGAATATAGCTTTACGGCTGTATCATACATTGATTCTAATTCATCGATTTTAAGTAGACTCGAGTGTGCGATCTTTAATCTAGCAAAAGTGATTGAGTTTTCGATATTAGTTAATAGTTGTAAAATAACGCTAAGGCTTATATTAATCTCATCTAATACATTTTTAGAGTCGAGATAATGATTTAGATTTGATACTAGGTCATCAGTTCTCAATCTCATCTCTTTTATACCTTCAGTGACTATATCTTGATTATGATTTATTAGGGATATTGTTCTATTAAAGTTTTCTATCATTTTGGTGGTGAGAGAAATTTGCTTGTTTACCTTGTCTACGATGCCTCTTTGGTTAGTTTGTAATTTATTAATACTATTCACATTAAATTCTGCATCATCCGCATCTAAATTACCGCTAATGCTTTTGATTACAGAGCCTAAGCCATTAATTAAACCTTTTTTGGTACGATATTCAGGATTAATAGTATTATACGTTTGTTCTGCTGACATTAGTTGGTATGACATTGCTTTATGAAAATTTTGAAGTTCAAAATAAAAAGGATTATGTTTTATCTCTAAAACATTAGTAAGCTCATCATAATGCTTCCTGAGAACTTTGAGTTGTCTTTCTATAGGTTCTAGGTCATAATAATGACGGAAGGTATGAACTTGTGATTTTAAACGCGCTGTTCCTAGCTTATACGGAAGAAGTCCCGGGTTTTGAGCTAAGTTGGTTATTTTCACTTCTTGAAGGGCTGCTGGCAGCAGAAGCTGGGACCTGTAACGGATAACGTTTCAATGTAGGTCTTTTTAAATTTTGCTTGTGAATTAATTTTGATCCTGAATGAATTTTAATATTTTTATTTTTATTAACTTTCTCTTTTCCATATTTCTGTGTTAATTTATTTCTGTTATTTGACTTTAGTTTCCTATAAACATTTTCACCTTCTTCATATGATAATGGATCTTCTCGCTGTTTGTTATGTTTACTGATGATACGTTCCTTTTGAGAAGTCATGTTTTCATTTACCTTCTTATACATTTCTTGAGTAGCTTGGCGATGTTCTACGATATAATTGTTAATGAGTTTTTGATTTAAATTAATATCAAAAGGATCTTTTGAATTCAGGTGTCCATTTATTATATCAATTGGTTTTTGTTTTGTTACAGAATGTATTGAATTGTTGTAACCCAAAATTGCATAAGGCATTTGATTTAAAATATCAGTTTTTTTGTTTTTACTAATAATCACTCGTAAATGTTCTAATACAGTAGAATGGAAATAATACAGATTCTGGATGATTATTAGAGATATAGTGAGGTTCGATATGGTGTGTTTGAAGAAATTCTTGAACAACACTGTTTTTTAGTTCGGTACCATTGTCCATTGTAACTATATTTGATAATCCATGATGTGTAATGAAAGTAAGTAATGATCGTACAATTTCAATACCGGCTAGACATTGTAACGGGTAGGCTTGAGCATATTTCGAAAATGTATCTATTATAGTTAGATATTTTTGTCCTTGAGCCTGAAAAGTGTCTATATGGATTATTTCAAAAGGCTTAGAAGGTGTTGGAGCAATCATTAGCTTTTGACGTGGTGGGTTTCTATCATATTTATTGAATTGACAATTTTCGCACATGTTGATGTAATATGTAACATCTGATTTAATTCCTGGCCGGTAGTAATTTTTTCTGATACGTGATTCTGTTTCTAGAATTCCACGGTGGTTGGTTTTTCCTTCATGATAATCTTGAATAATAGTGTTTTGTTTGTCTTTCTCTTTAATGTCTTCCAAGATAGCATTGCATTTAACGAGTTTGAATGCTGAACGTAATTTTGGGTTTGATAAATTCTTTAAAGAAATTTATAAGATCAGTTTCTAGGTTATTTTTTGAAAGTTGTACATTAGTTCTTGATTTTGTAGGGAATATTTGTATTGTTTTTGGTTTCGCAGGTGAATAATAAACAAGGTCTATAATTATTTGGTTATTATAGATATTTAAAGGTTTTTCTGAAATTGGTAGTCCAAGAATACTATCTTCGTGACTAGTGTGTACTGTTATGCCATCGTCGTCATCATTTCGGCTTTCATTTTGAGAATCTTCCGGTTGTTCTACGCCAGATATAAGGGGTTGTTCTCCTATATTACCAGACATTGAAGCGTTGTCATCATTTTCTCTAGACATTAAATATCATTAAATTTGTCCATATATTCTACTAATTGGTCAAATTCTTTAGTATGAATTTCTACTCTGGAAAGTGCATCTGCATTCGTATTGTACTTTCCTTTCTTGTACATCACTTCATAGTCATATTCTTCTAGACGTAATCTCCATCTTACTAATCTAGAACTTGGTTCTTTTAATGACATCAGCCACTGAAGTGGTTTATGATCTGTTATAATTTTAAACTTGCGACCAAACAAGTACGGTCGGAAATACTTTGTAGCCCATACTATTGCCAGTAGTTCTTTTTCTATTGTGCTGTAATTTTGTTCCGATTCATTTAAAATTCTTGATGCACAGGATACAGGTTTATCACTGCCAATAGGTCCTTGTGACAATATTGCTCCTATTGCTACGTTACTTGCGTCTGTTGCAAGATTAAATTCCTTCGTAAAGTCGGGATACTGTAGCAATGGTTCATTCATTAAAGTGTTTTTACAATCCTCAAAGCATTTTATGAATTTGGGAGTATGTTCAATTTTTGCGTTTTTCTTTAAGCAAAGAGTTAGCGGTTTTGTTAATTTCGCAAAATCTTTAATAAATTTTCTGTAGTACCCTAATAGACCTAAAAATCCTTTAATTTCCTTGGTGGTTTTTGGTAAAGGGTATTTTTGTATGCTAATAATCTTGTCGGGATTAGGTTTTACACCATCTGGAGTTACTATGTACCCTAAATAAGCAACTTCCTTTTTCAAGAACTCACATTTGTCCAATTGATTTTTGAAGTTTGTTTCTCTTAATCGTTGGAATATATTTTTCAAGTTAACGATATGTTCTTGCAAAGATGTCGAGTAGATAATGATATCATCCAAGTATACTAAACAAATTTCGTTTTGTAGTCCACGTAAGATGTTATCCATGGTACGTTGGAAAGTAGCTGGTGCATTGTGTAACCCAAAAGGCATTCGGACGTATTCAGAATGCCCGTTCTCGACTTTGAAAGCTGTTTTCGGTATATCACATGGTTCCATCTCAATTTGGTGGAATCCACTTGCCAAATCGAGTGTTGTAAAATAGTTACAGCGACCTAATTTATCTAAGACGTCACTTATATTAGGCAACGTATATCTGTCTTCAATGGTTTTCTCATTTAATTTACGGTAGTCGACTACAATTCTCCATTTTTTCTTGCCAGAAGCATCTGGTTTTTTGAGGACTACCCAAATTGGCGATGACCATGATGAATCGCTAAGTCTAATAATTCCTTGTGCTAACATGGATTTAATCTGTTTCTGTACCTAGTCCTTATGAATAAACGGATATCTGTAAGACTTAGTGTAGACTGGTATTTCGTCTTTTGTCTTAATGGTGTGTTTCACTTGGTTGGTAAAAGTTAAAGGTTGGTTTTCGGTATAAAATATATCTGAATACTTTTTACATAGCTTAATAAGATGATGTTTTTCTTCTGGGTTCATATGAGACGTTCGAATCAGTTTTTCTACATCAATAATTTGTTTGTTATCAGGGTTGGACATGTCAATTTGGTAAAGTTCGTAGTCATTTTGTTTGAATGGAATTACTCTTATTGTTAAGGTTTCTTGAATTTCTATATTTTGTATCTTCTGATGTGGAACTAATACATCACCATTTTTAATGTTTACAGGAATTTTGGTTATTAATTTTGTATGCGGTTGGATTTTTATAGAATGAGAACATTTTTGAACAGTTGATTGGTATTTTATAGGTATTTTACTGTGCGGTGTTATTAAATATAAACTTAGAAAATCTAATTTTGCGTTTAGTAATTTTAAATTGTCTTGTCAAATTAGATCATCATACATATTGTGAAAATTAAACAAGTAAAATTTTAAAGTTTCGTTTTGATTAAATTCAGAAAACATTGGTATTTCGCAACCATAAAAATGAGAATAAGTTTGAAAGACAGTAGATACTGTAAAAGGTTCATCAAATATTTCATTTTTAAAAAATTGATATGCAATGTCAGGATTAATAAAAGATTTTGTTGACCCTGTATCTATTAATAGTTTAAGATGAGGTTTCGAAATTAAAATGTAAGGCAATTCTTTTTGTCTGACGATAGATGATACTCTACTAAGGTTCGGTCTCTTGAACCGGGATTTCCTGAAAATCCTGAGTCGTTTCATGTTCGTTTCCATAGAATTCGTACTCGGTGTTAATATCCTCGACATATGTTTCCTGTTGCTCGGAGGTGTCGTCTTCGGTGTTGGAACAATTCTTCGACTATTATATTTTTGTTTGCTCCGCGATTTGCAAAATGATTGTAGTTTTGATTCGGCTTTCTAAATTGGGAAGTATTTCTTGTAGATATACTCATAGGCGTGGGTCAGTTTTGCATGGGTCTCGGATTGGAATTTCTTCCAAAAACTTGAGAATTACTTGGAATATTTTGAGCGGGTGGACTCGGATGTCTTTGTAGATTTATTGGTCCACGAGGAAATTGTGTGTGTTGAACCTGAGGGGGTTGACGAATTTGATTGAATGGTCTAAAATTGTTATTGAAATTATTTATTGGAAATCTCACTGGTGGATGGGTATTTTTAGAAATCGGTAGTGTAAACGGAATTTGATGCGTTGATTTTTGATAATATTTGATATTTTCTTCTTCAGTTATAAACTGTAATACTTGACTTAAGCAATTTGGGCGCATAGCTTGTATAGTTGGACCTAGAGGATCCCTTAGTCCTGCTAAAACTGTTTTTAATGCTTGCTTAGTGAAAAAATCTCTCTTACTAGTTCATTCTGCCGGTGTGGTGCTGTGCAAATCAATATAATTACAAATAGTATTGAGCAGATAAATTACCCTTTCGTGAAATTGTGCCGGTAATTCTTGTGGTTTTTGTTTTAAATTAACCAAATCTTGGTTCAAGCAATTTTCATCTCGTTGATCACCAAAATTTTGAATTAATGTTTGTTTTATGTTGTCCCAGGTATCACAACCATTTATGGCGATAACTTCTTCAGTTCTGCCTTCTAATTTATTTAAGATACCATTTAATAAAAGAACATTTTGAAAACTACTTCGATCATTTACGTCAAAATAATACGATAGAATTGACTCTGATGCATTGATAAATCTATGTAATTTATTTGGATTTCCATCGAATTGTGGAATAGTGCCTAAATTCTTAATATCTAAAGCTGGTGGAGCCATTTTGTGTGTTTTTTGATTCTTGTTTAAATTAGTTAAATTATTTGAAAGTTTTAATGTGTTAAATAATTCTACTAAATCTATTTTGTTGTTCCGATTGTTTTCGTTAAAGGAATCAATGGAATTTGAGGAGACTGACATGAACAATTGATTGGTACTTACCAATTTTCTCGATTGATGATTGGAACTTGCAGACTCTTCTTGTGCACTCACAACATTATTTTTTCGTTGTCTCGTTTAAGAGTGAAACTCAAAGGATTATTCACTATGAATGTCCCACGAAACAATTCTACCGACTGCGCCACTTAAATACTTTGGTTATTAATGTAGGTTTTTAAAAACACAAATTTTATTCGCAAATGACTTTAATAATCTTTAAAATTGTTGACGATTACAATCGTTCATAAAATCAGAATGTTTACAATGAATAACAATATTGTATATATATATATATATATATATATATATATATATATATATATATATATATATATATATATATATATATATATATATATATATATATATGAAAAATTGTTAATGTCAGTCGTTTGAGGCTGGCGGTTCTCGGCAGTTTCCTGGAATGGGTCGAGGACCTCTGCACATAACTCGGCTCTCAGCAGTTTCCTGGAATGGTTCGAGGACCTCTGCACATAACTCGTGCAACGTCTTCCTCTAAAACTTCTAAGGGCTGTCTCATTTCGAACTGTCAACTTTTACTTCTTAGTCGAACTGTTCCCATGCAACTCTAAACTCGTACTGCTCCCTCAAATTCTGAACGTGAAACTGCGAACGTGAAACTCTCAACTAGAACTGTTTAATCGAACTCTCCCTCTTTTCCCGCTCCAGGGCCAACCACCCATTCATTTCTCTGAAATGCTGTTAGTTTTTTCTAGTGCCATTTTACAGTGTGGGTGTAAACTTGTATTTTTCATATATACGGGGAAAGTTGTTCTATTGTGAATTTTTTCACAACAGCTTCCAAAAGACGAAACATAATAGGCGAAATTTATATGTGTTCTATGATGAAGAGATTGATTCAGACATAAAGTCTTTATAAACTTACATTTATAAACAAACATTAAGTCAGGAACAAGGCGAAAATGAATCTATACAATATCAGGTTTGTATCTGCAGTATTATATGGAGCGATGGATAGGTAGAGGAGTAAGTTGGGTGCCTGCGTCAAGATCTTTAAGGGGCCATACAGATAGAATAGATGATGTAAGGAATATTGAAATAAAGAAGAAACTTGGTGTAAAGTTAAAGCGTTAAAACAATAACAACTGAAGGACAATTAGACTAGTGGGGTGAAGCTAGGTAGTAAATAATACGAACAGTGATTGGATTAGTGCAAAAAAAAATGACGAGACAGAAAAAGTTGGAAGGAATTAATTAGAGAAATGGAAGCAAATTCATTTTTAGATGCCTACTATTTGTTTTACTTATTAATTTCGAAATTTATTGCTTGTTTATCTATTAAATATTAAAGGCCACATATAAAAATATTTTACATCTTAAATTACCAAAATGTATACAGTAAATTCACACGAATTAAAAGATATTAAGTAATGGATTTTTTTTAATCTGGTGCAAAATAGGGATCGGAACATTTTTCCTTGACATATATCTTCTATTTTCAGATATTAGCGTGAAAAATTTCTCGCGATTTCTTTGAGTAGAATGGCCTCAAAGCGGGACCATTAGAATCGAGGCTGTAATTAATGGTTCTTTGGATATTATTTATGAGAAATATGAAAAGATCATGTTTGTGAATTTTGATATAATGTACACAAGTGAACACATTAGAAATATGAAAAACAATGATATTCTTTTACGCTATATTTAGTTAATTGGTTTCTATAAAATTATTTTTTTTTGAACGTCCTGACTTTAAATTAAATAAAACAACAACCAAATTAGATGCGTTGAAACTATTTATTTTTTGTTGTTGTTTGTTTCCCTCGGTTACTTCTGATAAAGCGCATTCTGTCTGTTTAATTTCCGACCACTTTTTTACTCAAATAGGGTCTTATGTCCGCAATTATCCGAGTTATGTTGGCTTCCAAGGCATCAATAGTTGTTGGTTTATCGACATAGATCAATGATTTAACAAAACCTCAAAGAAAATAATCTAAAAACGTTAAATTACATAACCTTCGTGGCCAATTAACGGATGCGTTCCTCGAAATAATTTTCTCATCGAATTGTTTTCTCAATAAGTCGATTGTTGCGTTGGCTATATGACATGTGGAACCATACTGTTGGAATCACATTTCCTCTAGGTCATTATCATTCAAATTCGGGATTAAATAATCCACTTAGTCGAATAACAAAGCCTAACTTCTTGCGAACGGCGACGAATTGATAAATTTTGATTTTCTTTGGAACGCGCCGTTTTTTGTCTTGTTCTTGTTTTAATATCGAGCAGCGTGTATTTGTCGTTAACTCGGCGAATACACCACGAAGTTCAAATTCACAAAGTGCTCTATAAGTTTGGAGCACAGAACATTGATTTGAAAATACATTTCGACAAACTTACAAGCGCTGCTCTGATGTTAAACCTTCCATGATAATTTGCCAGGCTATTGAGACATAGATTTACAGACTTGCGCGCAAACTCACAGTTCGTTTGATGACATCGACCCCTATCGGAAGTTTGGACATAATCAAAAAAAAAACCTTATATTTACTGGAAAAATTTATTTGTACTAAAATATTGTTTTATCGAATATGAAATAATTTTTTTGATCTGATCATAAGATATTTACCGAAATACTTCAAATGACATATAGACAGGTGTAAACAATAATTGTTGTACTATCCGAGACCATTAACGCACAGATTGATTTATTTGGAAACAAAGTGCTTTTATCACATAAAATTAAATTAATGTAATGCAATTAACATTTCTGTTTTTGATGCGGTGCATATATGAATGATAAATGGTCACAGATAAAAACAAATAGCTTGCCTCATCATTAATAGTGAATGCGAATTCGGACATTCTGGCGACATGTCGAATTTGTTTGAACAATAAAATAACAAAAAAAATATTACACAAGCAGTGGAGATTTCGAAGATATGTTTTAGCTATGAAGGTGTGTTACGAACTAGGATTTTCGAATGTAGCTTAATGTTCATAGAGTACATCATCGTCGTCGGAAAAATGATTTTCCGAGAAATGCTTTTTCAGCTTGGGATATTAAGAATAATCCCTAGGGGTCATATCTGGATGACAAGGAGTAGGACAGTCCGTAGCAACATTGAATGCATATTTTATGGGCACATAACTGACTAAATCCTAATTAGTTCAAGAATATCTTAAACATTAATATATTTAGGAACACATTAATATAATTAGGAATCCAAATACAGTACGTAAAGAGTTCCCAAATAGGAGTGTCAGAACTTTAAAATGAAGCACACTGATAACTACAAGTGATAATCCGGTAATTTATATTTTATATTGAGGAACAAATAATGATATTATGTTTTGAAAATATTGTCGTTCAAATGTCTTCCTTGGCTTCGTCTGGTGGAATGCATTCTGAAGGCCCACTTTTCGATTATTCATTTACACATATTGGGTGATTCGTGATTCTAATTTTGAGATCATTTTTACAGGAACCATTTTAATCAGCGCACTTCATCTATATCAAATAAAACATTTGCAAGCACGATGGATGGAACTAATTCTTCAGTTGTATTTTATATTATATCGTTTCGCTTCCTTTTTGATGTTGGCGATTTGTAGGTCGTTTTCTATCGTAGAGTTTAGGACTTGCTGAGCCCCCGAACTGAATGCCATAGGTCCAAATTGGCTTAAGGATGCTTTTGTAAATCAATAACAAATTTTTTATATATAATTTAATTTTTTCCCGATGAGGCAATATGCGTAGTTAAAATTGCTGTGTTGTCAGCGAAATTAGTAATTTTTGCCGACTTTGCAATAGGATGGCCTGCAGTGAACAGCAAGTACTTCACTACGTCTAGGAGATACCACACGGGAATGCGGTATCCCCGATTTAATGCGCTATATGTTTGTAAATTTCGTTTGATGTTTAACTAGAAAAATCTATCGGATAGATACGATTTTAGAATTTCATAAAAAGTTAAAAGGTAATATCTGTTTCATGTCATTGTTTGAAGCCCTTGTGCCACATTTTGTCAAACATTTGACTGATATCTAAGAAGACCACTGAACAAAGTTTTCCATTCTCAAGGGCATTATTGATTATTTTACTACTTCACTTGTTTAATGGTCCCGTGGATTTTTTTTTGGGGGACAAATTCTATATCTATATGATTATTGGGTATCAGTGTCCCTTGCGATATGATGGATTCGAGTCATGTTATTAAAGTTTTCTTGAAGAGTGTTGAGAGTATCGGCAAAAGGCTAATTGGTTTATAGAATTCTAACTGAATTGGATTCTTTCCTAGTTTGTCTATTAATATAATTTCTGTAATTTTTCATTAATCAAGAAAATGGCTTAAGTATTGTATTACCTATTTGTAGCTTTGCAGTTGTAGAGCGTAGGTAGGTTTTCTGTCGTTCTGTTGTATTAGTACACATTATTAATAACATTTGTGAATGGTCTGAAGGTAACTTTAGACAAAATTTGATTTTAAATGACTTATATAAAGTCTATCGCGTCTGGTATTTTATTAGGGTCACGTGGATAAAATGTGTGGTTTCCCGATGTAAGATGACTTACGTTGTTGGCACGCATTTTGTATAGAAGTTCTCTACCTTTTATTATTATTAATCTTGAGCCCCATCGATGATGTTTGCCATTTGTTTCTAAGAGTGTTGAAGAATTGTTCGTAATTATGGTTTTTAGAGTTGTTTATTGTTTGGGAGGACAATATATGGCAGTGTTTATTATTCCAGTTATTATTTTCAAGGCGATGTTTCTGGCTTGAATTTTCTTTTTCTTCTATTCTTCTATGACATGTTGTTTAAGATTGCTCCTCACGATCAAAACCGTGCCGCCTTGTGCGGTCCTGTTTGGGTGATGCGTTTGAGATATAGGCATTTTAAAACTGTTTTTGTTGGTAAAGTGAGTCTTTGCAATTACCATATCTATTTGGTTACTGGATATAGCATTTTTCATCTCTTGAGAATTGGTGCTCTATTCTACCATCTTCAATAAGTCAGCTATAAGCCCATTTTATTGGTTAGGGTAATAATGAGTTTAACGTAGTCCCCATTTATGTGATTATATATTTTATCATTTTTTCAACAGTGACAGGTCATTGGTTTGATGATAGTTTTCTTGATTGATGATTTTTATCAGGTTGACTATTTGAGCGTATGATGGTGTAGGTTCGTTAGGTTGTTACATGCTATTTTGATTTGTTGAAACTTTTTTCTCGTAATTAAGTAATTTAATCTCCTTTCCCGCGACTGTTTATCATTTTAATAACTCTATATTTGGTTAATATTGCCTCTATTTTTTTATTGTTATCTCAATATAATTTAATAAGGGCTATTAGTATAAATCTCTCGGCGAGTTTGAGGGCACTTTGAGTATTGGGAGCACGTTAGCATTAGTATATTTTCAGACGAGAAAAAACGAATTTGGACGAATCATATTCATTATTTATGACTCATTATTTATGAAGTGGAAGTCTGACAGTATTATATTTCTGATATATGGGGGTGGGATAAGATATTAAACAGTATATATTTTTTATCATCTCTGGTTCTATGAAAGGCATTTAGATGTAATTTCCTCAACCAGCTATGGTATAGATAATTTTTCGATATGGTGGTAGCATTTAACTTGTAGCAAATATTGTTTAAAATTACTACATAATCAGAATATTTTGTATGTATATCTGGAAGGAAATACAGGAGAAAATGGTAACATACTGTAATGACTTACGAATCATCTTGATTTCTGAAAGAACCTCGACTGTATTAGGTGTACAAGAAAGTCATGTGCATACCCAATTAACATAAAATGATTTATATCAATATGATGCCATTCACTTTTAGAACGCATTAGAAGAATCTGGTACACGAAAAAAATGGTTACAGATCACCAAGTGATTTTAAGTAGTTCAAACCCGCACTGTAGACGCATTAGATGTTGATCTGGTTTCACAAGTATCATTACTTTATTAACACACTTTGTATTGATTGCAACAAGAATTTTTGTATGATCTTTTATTACTTGTTATTACTAGAGACCGGATTTGTTGTAAAAGCCAAATGAATAAATCGATAGAACGAGTCAGTAGTGTATGACTATGACACACACTTTAATCACTGACTAAGCACACAGATAAACAGTGACTTTGCCTAAGCTCGGGTAAAAATTCGCTAGGGAGTAAAAAACTAGGGAGTTATTACCATTAATTTATTCACAGTTCTCTGGGAAAATTAACGCCAATGCACTTATTAAATAATTCGTAATATTTTAATTGATTTAGCTCCACTAGCTCTACGTGGACGACTATTCTCCTTATCAGTGGCGGCTTGTAAGGTAGGGCGTTGGGGCGCCGCTCCTCCAGCATTTATCGCAGTAAACAATCCTTCAGAGCAAAACACCAAGTTTTATTTCCATTTAGTTTCTTCCTTTAACTCATTTTTCTGGTTCACCTCCTGTATAGGGTTTTAATAGCACGAAAAGTAAAAAGGAGGAAGGGGAAAGCAAAAAACATCTTTAGCAGCACTATTTTCTCCTACGCCCTTTCACCTTAAAAACCCACGAGCCGCCACTGCTCCTTATAATTTTAACTTTTACTGTTTAAATGTAACAATTATATGTAGTGTAAATTCTATTGTTAAGCTTTTTTAAAGCGATTTGTAATCGTACCGTTTTCTTCCAAATTGAAAATACCATTAAAATAATTAACAGTAATTGCAGTTTTTTCTCAAGCAAAAACATTTTTCTATTTTTTAGCTTATCCATAACAATTTTTTAGTAAGAGTTATTAAGGGTCGTGGAATAATTATAGCTGTTAATGGTTAGTGGGCTATATGGAGTTGAACAGAGGAAGGTATATGGCAATGCTAATTGAAATGTTAATTAAGATTCGTAGGAAATGTGAGTCAGACTATGAAGAAAGGGTATATGACAGGGCTGGCTGGAGTAATGGATCTGAGAAGTTCAAATCTTACTAAGAGGTCTAGGAACATACGAGGTAAAAAAAAGATTTTTGCACACATTAATTTGACATTCTAGTATTTTCATATCGTTTTTATCTATATTTTTAATATATCATGTTGTATCTTCGACTACATTGCAACACATTTCCAACGTTGGCACGCACCCATGAAATAACTTGAACTAATTTTAAGAAAGCATTAAAAACATTCACAGTAATACTAATTTCATGTTCTGATTAGCTCAGTTTTTTTGTGCATATAAATAAGAAGATTTATAACCTAGTTATGGATTTATTTAGATTAATAAATTTTAATACTTTAAAAAAGTGCAGTTGAAGTGCTTTTTTATAATTATTATCTACAGTCTCTCTTCCTTAATATTCGACAATAATCTGCTAGCATAGCAGGACTCTATCTTATTTGATAGCGTCGTGCTATACACAATATATCTCGGTGGAACCGCTCATCATACTCATCGCTAACGTCTCTTATATTTTGAGGTAAGAAAATCTAAATATGAGTCCAAAATGTGTATTTTTTGGGACATTTTCAGCCAATAACGTGCAAGGCTTGAATCATATATTTTACTAGTGTTTTATTTTTTCTAGTGTTTAGTTTTCAGCTCTCGCAGTTTCCAGAAAATTGGTAAAAACTTGCATCATGCATTTCTAAGCCTTATTCTGTATTTTATTTAATTTAGACTTGAAGATATCGTCCTTAATCAACTCTCGTATTTGAGACCTTATAAAAATCTCTTTTTTTAACGTTGCATCTGGAATTTTTGAGATTTTTGCTTTAAGATACTGAAAAGCTTCACCTTCGTGGGTAAGAGATTTTGCAAAGTTTTCCATAATTCCTAATTTTAGGTGCAAAGGTGGCATAATAATGTTTTGTTGTTGCACTAGCGGTGGATGAAGTATGTTTTGTTGTGATCTTGGAGTGAAACTTTTCCTTTGCAGACTTTTCTGACGGAATGATTGTCTCCATCGCGACTATTCCAAAGGTACAATAAATAATATTATTTAGTGTAACCCTGTTGCATACTCAAAATTACAGCAATAACTTTTAAATCTGCGCAGATCTTCCAAGAATATTTCTCATATTTATTACCGTTGTGTAACAAAACTGCTTTTAGAATAATTTTAGACAAATCTATGAATAATCTTCAAGCATGTCGGTTGTGATTAATACCGAAAGCTTCAAATAGTGCATCGATGTTGTTACAATAAAGGAGATCGCTATCAGCACTAAAATTGTATAATATCACTGTGTTTCGAAAAACTGTAACCTTTGTGTCTTTTGCTAAAAGATTCTATTGCTTCAGACGCGAGCCAGGAAGTTTTGCTTGTGCTTTTGGTAGATCTAGGTCTCTAACTAAGTCCTGATTTGTGGGGTCATCATTTTCAGTACTGTTTTTAGTATCACTATCAGAATCGTCAAAAGGAGGTGTAGGGACTGGATGATGTCCATCTATGGGATGTTGAGTCATGAACACATGACTCAAGCTGCTTTTCCAGATTACTTTGAGAGATTTCCGACAACTCTCTTCGTTTAGACTATCCATCTCAAATATAAGGTATTTTGGGCGAGCATTGTGCTTGCTTTTTGTATGTAGAGACCATTTAATTTCAGATCTGATTAGTCGATAATCAGTTCAGTAATCATCAATCAGTTCATCATAATTTCTGGCTATAACATAATAAAAAATATGCTAATGTTTAGAGCGTAGATGTTGTCATGATGTTTTATATATATATTCTTTTGTCGGTAACGCGTATTAGTTATTGTAAGCTGAAACTCGGAACATACGTTCCGAAGCATAAGTCTGTTAGAGTTCATGTTTCCCACGCCATGCTTTCCATTCACGTTGCCCCATAGTTCATATCTTCCACCAACTCTGGCGTTGAAATCCCCGAGAAGTACTATTTTATCGTTAGCTGGTACCCTTTTCAATGCATTTGTCAGATCGTCATAGAAACGATCTTTTTCGTCCTGGTCAGCTACTTTAGTTAGAGCGTATTCACTGATTACAGTGATATTGTTGTTCCCGTCCAGTCTGAATCGCACTGTCATTAGCCTTTCTGTAGTTTCGTTTCTTCGAATTCCGACCATGTTCGGCATCCTGGTATTACATACTGCCATACTATTACATACTGAGCTGGTTTACCTTTCCAGTAGAAGGTATAACCGCTACCAACTTCGGTAATACACCGATTGCTTCTTTAAAACGTTTTAGTTCATTAGCAATTAGAGCGAATCTTCTTTCAGATCGATTTCCGTTATCATTGCCCATTAGCGTACGTACATTCCATGTTCCAATATATGTGACATCCCTTTTTTTTTGTTTTTGGACCTTGGTGAGGGCGAAACCCTACGAACATGGTTAATCCGGACAGGCTCTGTTTATGTGCATACTATGTTTAGGGTACCTTTTTTAACCCCTTCCCCATTCAGGGTGAGCAGAGTGAACCCTGAAAAGGAGTGCTCAGACAGACAGATAACTACCGAGAAGTCGAACCGCCCATGATTTTTCCGACTTAACGACCGTCATACATCTGCCCCCTACGTGAAAACTCGCAGCTAAGGGCTTCCAGTCTTCACAAACCTGCCTCAACCGTCACTTATTTATCGCCACAGGACTTTCATCTATTCACTTATTTAGGTTCAGTCATGGCGAAAGTTTGTGCGTGAGAGAGTTATTGTGCAGAAAATGATGCACATCACTATTTTACACATACTTGACAGCAACTTTTCTTGTCCCGTGGCAAGAAAGAACACGACGATCGGGAAAAGTAAGCTGCTGCATATTTAAGCAGCTCTTAACATAGAGACAGACGCTTTCGCAAGTCGACTATAACATAAGTAACAGACACTAGCTGTTTGGATATTTTTTTTATCATCCTTGTTTCGTGACCTTACAATTTTAAGTAACCTTATATGCTCTTGCTCAGAAAGTTTTTGGAATTAAGCCTCCCCATCATGACAAGGTATCATCCAAGAGGTGGACAACCATTTCTACTTATAAATTACAGGAAATTATCGAATAGGTTGCTTCACAAACTGTGTGTGGATTCAGAATAGGAAGGGCATAAAAAACTGTATATATTTAAAATTACATTAACAAAACTACATTTTAACCCCTTCCCCACTCAGGGTGAGCAGAGTGAACCCTGCAAAGGACTGATCAGACAGACAGATAGCTACCGAGAAGTCGAACCGCCCATGATTTTTTCGACTTAAACGAGCATCATACATCTGCCCCCTACGTGAAAACTCGCAGCTAAGGGCTTCCAGTCTTCACAAACCTGCCTCAACCGTCACTTACTTATCGCCACAGGACTTTTATCTATTCACTCATTTAGGTTCAGTCATGGCCAAAGTTTGT
The DNA here is from genome assembly GCA_031761425.1 of Cosmopolites sordidus. Taxonomy (NCBI): domain Eukaryota; kingdom Metazoa; phylum Arthropoda; class Insecta; order Coleoptera; family Curculionidae; genus Cosmopolites; species Cosmopolites sordidus. The sequence goes on from JARFXV010001436.1 coordinate 65,127, forward strand.
GCGTGAGAGAGTTATTGTGCAGGAAATGATGCACATCACTATTTTACACATACTTGACAGCAACTTTTCTTGTCCCGTGGCAAGAAAGAACACGACGATCGGGAAAAGTAAGCTGCTGCATATTTAAGCAGCTCTTAACATAGAGACAGACGCTTTCGCTAGTCGACTATAACATAAGTAACAGACACTAGCTATTTGGATATCATCCTCCTAATCATCCTCCTTTCGTGGCAATTTTAGGTAACCTTATATGCTCTTGCTCAAGAAGTTCTTGAAATTAAACCTCCCCATCACGACAAGGTATCATCCAAGAGGTAGGCAACCATTTCTACTTATAAATTACAGGAAATTATCGAATAATAGGTTGCTTCACAGACTGTGTGTGGATTCAGTATAGGAAGGGCGAAGAAAACTGTATATATTTAAAATTACATTACTAAAGTGAAGAATATATTTTGTTGGACAGAAAAAATGTTAAAAATCACAATATTTTACCACTGATCACATTAGATCAGTGGAAAAATTTTAAAATGTTAAAACGCTGATATTGTTGATAGCTTTAAATACTTTAATTGAGGAGGGTAAATTAACCGATTTAAAGCTAACAAAAGTAGTAACTTTCCAATTCGATACTTTACAGTTTACACAACGATATATATGTATATATGTATCTTACTTTTATCTAAAAACTAAATTATAAACTAAAGGTTTATTAGTTCATAACCAGTATCCTTCACCTGTGATATTATTTGCAATGAAGGTATTTATTTCTTTAATTTAAAATTATAATATTCATGAAATTAATTTTGGCAAAACATAGTTCTTAATTGATAATAAGTTTCGCAATTTTATATTGTCCTAAAATGTATGCATTATTTACTAAACAGTAGTAGTATCTTTCAAAATTGGAAACGAAGGAAAACAAGGTAACATAGCAAACATATTTACTAACATCTTACGATATCGAGTTCAATTCAATTAGAGCTCGATCGATTTGTATAAAGAACTTTATCAATAAATAATTGTCTTGAAGCAGTTTGTCTTTAGCATTGTGTAAAGACCGTAAATAAAAGAAAAAACTACATATTTTATATGTTTTATGGGTTATATTTGTTATAATGTTTGTTGTTAACTTCTAAATTATGTGATAATTGTTAAAGCTTTATTGGCTCCAAATAGGAACATATGATTTATATAAAATATAATTATTTTATCAATATCATTAACATTATATTACAGATATATTCAAAAGTCTTCTTCTACTCCATATTTTATGCAATCTCCCATCATTCTCTGTCCAAAAATAAATAGACTATCTTAAAATGACAAAAATTGATAGGAAATGTTAACAAAAATTATTTTTGTTTATTCGAAATGTCCCCATTCAGTAAAAATACAATAATTTGTACGCTCAAGAAATGTATTGAATGATTTTTTATATAATCGATCGGAATATTATTGAAATTGGTCGTCGTTAACCATTACGTATCTTCAGTTAATGTAAAACAGATGTCTTTTATTACCAAACACCTCTAAGGGAATAAAAAATAGCCTCAGAGGATGTTGAAACAAAAAAAAAAAAAGATTTGTTGTCGAAAATCAGTGACAATTAAAGAACTATGGGAGGGTGCGTTATTGTGCAATAGTCGTCAACTTCTAAAATGCGTTAAATTTTTACATTATTTTCAAGTTATTTTGCATGAATCTTATTAAATATTCTTTTGAAAAATTCAGAAAATCACGCATTTTTTAAAATTTATTTCGGTTGTCATATCATATATATACCTAATTGTGAGTGGTCTTTAAAATTTACAATATTACTATTTATATTTGTTTTGACGAAATAATTGAAATTAATCTATATAATATATCTTTAGATATGTATTTCTACATTATTTTGATCTAAAAAAACTGTATATGAAGTACATCAAATAGTGTCTGAAACTTATGGCGAGCAAATTCTATCATAAACAACACGTATGGAGTTGTTTCAATGTTTTAGAAGCGGTCATTTCAGTGTGAGGAAACAAGTTTTAAACCCTTGTTATTTTGAAGATCTGATAGAGAAAATTGGAGACAACATACGAGTTTTTTGAAAATGCAGTATTCAATCGTTGTTTGTTTGCAATGACTTTGCATGGAAATCAGACGAAACAACATCTTTGTGTTGCTTGCGCGACTGAGAATAAAAAGTAAATTTTCACGGTTTCTGGTATTGAAAAGCTTAAATCTTAACGTAAATAACATTGTCATATTCGAATATTTTGAATAAGAACCTTTTTAAATGACAATTTATTTTATAATATTTCGGTATTAGATGTGAAAAAGAATTTCAAAAACAACATCATATTGAATATTGATAAGTTTTTTTAACAAATTATCATTTGTTAAATTATATATTTAAGAGAGTTCCTTTTATTAATTAAATGCGTTTTGAACATGATTTATATGTGAGGTTAAGTTAATAAGGTTAATAAAGTTAATAATGTTGAAGTAATTGACAAAAATATATGATATTAGAATAGCCTGATAATTATAGTATATCAACTTGCTTAGCATATTTAACATGACGTTGAAAATGAAAGAAAAATAAGTATATAATGCTCGTCAATAATAATTTATCAATAATAATAATTTTGAGCATTAAGTTTCAAATGTGGTTCTCGATATGATAGATGTATTTATCCTTATGCACCATAAACAAAACAGCAGTCGAAATATTCAAGGATGAAGACGAGAAGGAAGAAGAAGGAATTGATCTAATTTATAGAATTAATTAAAAACTTGATAGCAAATGAATATCGGATTTTATTTTCTATATGGTGAAATTGCTTTGAAAACTGTAATCTGAAGAAATAATTGGTGAGTCATTAGGTTTGATAAATTGTAAGACGATAACGAATTATATTGAGCTAATATTTTATCTTTTTTTTTATTCTCTTTTCTTAAATTGCTCGTTTTCCCAGAGGTATTTTCGTGCAAACTGCATTTATTAAAATTTGAAATCTAATAAAAATCCAAGGACAAAAGATATAAAACTATTGTAGCACTGTTGTGATAAAATTGAGAATTATTAGTATGTAATGAAGAAAGTTTACTAGGCTATTGCAATTTTGGTGGTAGTAATTTGTGTAATGAAATGGATTTTATTCCAAAATAATTAGTTTCAAAGGTTTTACATTAAATTAAATTTTAATTTAAATAAAATTGTTCTAAATATAATTATATTTTCACATATAGGTCGAAACGAATATGAAACCTTAAAGACATCTTTAAGGTTTTATATTCATTTTAGCTAAAGCAGTGAACAATTTCTTTTACATTAATTATTAAATTACGATAATTGACCATAGATTACGAAGAAATTGATCAGGATTCATAAAAAAGGATATTGTGTCGACTTTCAATGTAAAATTGGACCAAACTCCTCTCAAACAATTACTTTTATTAGAACTTAGGTTTCTTTAGTTTCTTTACTTAGTTGTAATTTACAATTTTACATTTTTCTCAGTTTCATTAGGCCATTCTGGTCCTCTGCTGGGCGAAAACATCCCATCTACACAAATATTTTCACCAAGCCCCAGGTTTAACATGATTTGGGTTTTAAGCACGTTGATTTTCAAACTTACTTCTTATGAAGCCAAGAAGTAGATTTGAATATGAGGCCAAGCACAAGCTTTTCAGCACAAAAGTTGCATTGTATATGCGGCCAGCGATTAGGATGATGTAGTCTGTAAATCTTAAATGGAATAGTTCTGAGGTTTCCAACCTTTTTTGGACTACCGCCCTTTACAAGAAAAAAAATCCAACGCCTCTTCCATAATAGTTAATTATACCATATATTAAAATATTATTGCATATTATCTATACCTATTTTATTGTCTATGTATCTATTAAGAATTACACCGTATAAATTAATTAAAAATACCATCAAATGTAGTAAATAATTATGTATTAAAAATGTAAAATGAACACAAAATCAATAAAAAAAATTAAATGGTTGAGGCTGTTGGAGTTTTTACAATTTGTTAATACTAGGTTCCAATTTCGTTAACATCAGTCACAAATCGCCACGTTCAGTGATGTGCAGTCTGTTCGTTTTCTTAGACAGTAAATTAGCTACTGCACTGAATCCACGCTCAGCCAAATACGATAAAGGAAATGCTATTAAAAATTACTGTGTTTTTGCCCACAAATCCGGGTAGAGAGCTGGTATTGATTTTTGAAGCCAGAACACTTGGTGTCCATTTCTGCATTTTACTTTTAGTTCTTCATTAATTGTGAGTTCTACAAGTTTATTTTCTAAATTTGATGATTTTGCTATATCTGCATTTGCAAAAGGATCTAAAACCCAACTCGGTATATTCATGTTTAAAATATCCTGGCATCGCTCTGCAAAATCAGCATAAAGAACGTCCAAGTGTTGGCAGTAAGTATGCACATCTTTCCGTGTTACAAAGACTGCTGGTAATGTGGGAAAGAGGCTGTATTCACCTCTACCGAGATTTAGTTTGAGTAGAAGTTTTCCCACAAAAGAATTTATGACGTTTTTTCTTTTAATTAATTCAACTCATCACCTTGCAGTTGTAAAATATTTTAAACATCTGTCAAATAAGTGATTTTTGGATATACTTAGCTTTTCGCGGAGTTTTTCTGTTCTTTTTTCAATGAAGTCCAGTACTGAGTCAAATAGATTGAAAAAAAGATTCACACACCTTTTGAGAACTAACGAACTTCTGTGTGCAACAGAAAGCGATTGTAATATTCATTATTTTCACTACAAAGTTGCCCAAATAGTCAGTCGTCCAATAAATTGCTTCTAATCTTATTGACTGCTCTCATAAAGTAATGGAGCGACATTTGCAGGCGTTCATTCAGATTTTTTGCAACCAAATGCTGACAATAAATAACATAACTGCTTGGTATTGTTTGTCTCAAATGCGCTGTGAAACCGTTAATGACGCTCTGTCATTGCTGGAGCACCATCAGTAGTAGCTGACAAAATGTTAGGAATAGGAATTACTTTATCTTGAAAAAGCTTAAAACTAAACTTGAAGAGATTTACCACTAAACACCAAAACACTTTTTTGAACTGCTCGACGCACGTTTCGCTAACCATGTTAGCATCATCAGGAGATGATTTAATCTTGTGATTTACTGAGTTTTAATATGGTCGAGCGTATCACGAAACAGCCTAAGTGAACACTTGGGCATGAGAAAGATGGGTGCAGCGTTTGCTTACACAGAAGGAAAAACGGAATTTTTGGAAACGGAAACGGCTTTTTAAACATGTATAATACAATCTTCAGGTACTTCTGTGGCGATTCGTGGTTGTTGATGAAACTTTTACTATATATGGATATATTACTATAGACCAGAAGTGACGGAACAGAATAAAACGAAAAAATAAAACGATAAAAAACTTTTCTTTTCCTTCATCGGCTGGAAAGAAAAGACCATGGCCACTATTTTCTGGGATATTGAATGTATTATCTTCATTGGCTATTTGGAAAATGAAAAGACAATCACAAGGGAGTATAATGCTGCATTATTCGTCAAATTTCATGAAGAGTTGATAACAACGCCTTCATTTGACAAAGAAAAAAGTGCTGTTTTACCACCATATTGCACCCACAATTCGGTCGCCGTTGTTGATGATGCCGCCGTCATTGAATTGATGCCGCATTTACTTTTTTCTTGTTCCAAACATGAATTAATGATAGGATGGAATTTTCATCAAATTAAGATATCATCCCAGAAACGAAGGACTATGTTGTAGAGCTCGACAAGTTGTACTTTTTGAAAGGTATTCAAATGTTCGAAAATTGTTGGACGAAGTGTATTGAGATAAAGGGAGACTACGTTAAAAAACAAATTTATTTTCGATAAAAAACATTTCATTTACAAAGAATCTGACTTTTCACTTTATCTTCGTATATTAAACGTGACTTTTTTCAGATTTTGATAATATATTTTTATTCGCACATGTAAATTACAATTTTATTAATGGGTACCTTTCGCATTTATGTATTGATTTACATAATGTTCTGTAAAATATAAATTTAAAATATAAAATATAAGCGTGGTCTTAATTTACTTTTTTGTGCTTTTTTTCCTGGAATATAGAAACTATGTATATTTTATGATTATTCGTTTTTACGAAGAGTTGGACGCATTATTTGAAGCTCTGAGCTTATTAGTTTAATAAATTATGAATAAAAAGGTACGTCTCGCCATGATGGAAATTGATTTCCTTGGATGTTATTTTCTTTCGGATTAAAATGATGCAATTAGCTTAATGCGTGTTTTTACTTTTCTACTAACTTAATAAACATGTCTTTACATATCGTTATTCATTTTTGGCTAGAAACAAAAATAATTAAAACTGCAATAAAAAGAAAATAATAATTGGGACACAATTAGATCAAACAACGGCCATTTGCTATTTTCCAGCGCTTACATTAAAACATCATTACGGCCCGTTATTTCATTACCATAAAAGTTTCTTTAGTACTTTTAGATAACTTAAAACAAAATTTAATGTTAGTACGTTGTTTTGTTGCTTTTTTGGATCTATGTTTAAATAGAACTGCTACGTTTCATGTCATTACGAACATAGGAAATGCTACGGCCTTGAAATTTCTGGTGGTGAAAGTTTAAATGTATCATTATATGATGTGTTTTTTTTTATTTATATATGGTTTTGGTAGTTATACAAATATTGAATCAGTCACATTTTTATTGGATTTACTGTGTAGATATCTATATAAATGAAAGGTGTTTGATAGTTAACGACAATTTTGGTTAATGCTCTAACTCATTTGATATTGTAAACAGCTAAACATATTGTACAAATTGTCTGTTACATATGATTTTGTTTGTTGATATGATCTCGTTGGATGGCTTATATATGCAGTTTTTTGATTTCTTTGGATTGGGTCAAATGAGACAACAGTAATCGGGAGTAACATCCCCAACCGCTGGGTTCCACAATCTCATGTGGAACGCACAACAACCTGCGTCTCCGCCAAACTGAGCATTCTGTTAGTTGTTTGACCGGGATCGAGCCCTTCCCATCTTTTATATTGGAGGCACATGTTTCGTCTGTTGGTGTTGGTGTACAACGTATCATCAGCAACTACAAGCATAATGACTTCTGTAACAAGTATTACCCATTCCAGAAGCAATGTGTTTGAGGAAATGGAAAAAAGGTTTTACTTCTGAATTTACAATGAAGTTAAATGTAATATGCTATTATGTCAAGCACTTATAATGCAAAAAGCGAGAACAATTTTTAACCAAATTCAGAATGAAAAAGGCGACACGAGTGAAAATTTCATAGCTAGCTAAGGGTGCTTCCATCGATTTAAAAATAGAAACAATCTTTATAACATACAGATCATTGGAGAAGTGGCCAGCGGAGATACAAAAGCAGCTGCTGAATGTCTAGCGAAATTCAAATCATTGAATGAGGGAATTATTCTCCTGAATTAGTTTTCGATGTTGATGAAATGGGTCTTTTCTGGAAGGGAATGCCAAAACGTGCATGTTTATCTAGTGAATAAAAACGAGCACCAATATTTAAAGCTGCAAAAGATCGTTTAATTCTGCTACTGGGTAGTAACGATAATGGAGATAATGGAAAATTAAAAGCACATCTTGTTTATCATTCCAAAATCCCATGTGCAATGAAAGGAATTTCAAAATTATCTTTAGCAGTGATCTGTGAGGCTAATAAAAAATCTTGGATCACTATAAAATTTTTCCAGAATTGGTTTTTCTGAACATTTTGCCACGCAGCACCATGGATGCTGTAGACAACATCACTCTTTCCTGGAATGAAGCCATGACGTTGACACAAGAGAATCTATTGTTGATGACGAAATTAATAAGCTAGCTAATGAAACAGGGTTGACTAATATAAATGTACATGATATTGAAGATTTATTGCATGTTACAACTAGTGAAATTATTTCCAATAATGGTTTTAAAGAATTAGTAGAACAATACGCACACGAAGATGACGAAATTAGTGTTTCTGAAGATGAGAAGCAAAAGGAACTTTCATCGGATTTTCTAAAAAAAGTTTAGTTGCTATAATGGCAATTATGGATGAGTTTATATAAAATTATTTAAATTTTGATAGAAGTTGAAAGTCAAAACGAACTGTCATTGTTGGGATGTCTTGATAGCGACAACTAGTTGCTGAACGAAATAGAAAAAGGTAAACGACGTTAGATGAATTTTTCGCTAAAAAATAAAATATGTCAAATGAGGAAGAACCTTCCTCATCACAAACATCTTTACTGGATTTTGTTTTGATTTTGATGAATGTTTTATGAATAAAAATCTGTATTATCAATAAATAAGTCTATATTTTTTTGTTTTGGTATTTTAGTTGCAAGTCGAGCTATTAAATATTAATGACTTATGGAACAACTTTGTAATTTGTACAATAATTCCAACAATGCGTCGAAATGTCATAAAACATTTCGATCTTCGAATTTACTTCTACAGATGCACTCCTTCTGATATTTGGGTGATATTCCGTTACACATATAATGGTAATGTATTAATTTTATAATAGAAAAACCTTATATTAAAAAAAAGACAATTTGAAAACATTTTAATTAGTTTGTATTTTATTAAGAAGCAAGTTGTCAGTGGTAACATTTAAAATTTTCTTTAATATATTGGATTGTTCCATAAATTTCCGGCCGTTTTTATAATTCGTTTGTTTTTCCTTCATTTTTATATTGTTTGGCCAAGTGTATATATGCATTCGAAAGCCTTTTGTAATCTATAAAACAATTGGCGTAATTTTTCTAAAAAACTTAATTTTGATTAATTTTCAAGCTTTTGAAATGGAAATTTCAGGCGGCAAAAAACTTTATTTTTGACACTTGCTCTATTTCGCATTCCATTGTGATCAAAAAGGAACTTATGGATTTCGAGACATTCGCGCTGTATATGCAGAGGATGCTATAGCCGATCGCACTGTTCAAGATTGCTTTGCCAAGTTCAAAAATGGCAACTTTGACGTGGACGAAACGCCTCGCTTTAGTAACACTTTCGACTTGGATGAATACCATCTTAAAGCGCTTTTGAAGAAGAACAGCCGTCAAAGATGCTGCTAGGAAGAGGGGTGATGGCCTTGCGACAATCTCTCGGCATTTTCAATTTGTAGGATTTACTGAAAAACTCGGATCTTGAATTCCACACAAACTAATGGACGACAACAAGGAAAATCACCGCAACAACACCGCAGCTCCTCAAAATCTCGCCCGACACCGAGTAACACGCGGCCGCAAGGAATTATTCTTGTACAAAATTGTCAGGGGAGATGAGGAATGGTGTCTAAACGTCAATACGAAGCAAGTAAAGGAATGGATGGCCTCAGGACACGCCCAAGCCGAGAATTAAGCAAAATCTCAAGAATACCATTTGCTACATTATATTTGATGGGACTGGGAGCATCTCGTATACTAGGAAATGCTGGAGAAGAATAAGACTGTCAACAAGGAACGCTATATCTTACTCCATGATAATACACGATCTCACACAGCAAATATCGTCAAGGAGGATTCGAATGATTTGAGTGGGATGAGGAATGATTTTGAGTGGGAGAGTTCTTCCGCATCCTTCGTACTCTCCTGATCTGGAGTTATCCAATTATTACCTCTTTCGCTAGCTGTTCAACTAAATGATGGGCGTAATCTTTGCCAATGATGAGGATCTCAAAAACAACTTCTTCGAGTCCAGACCCGGTGATTTCTGTCAAAACGGCATCAATAAATTGGTCGAGAGATGGGAGTATGTCGTGAATAATAACGGACAATACATCATTGATTAACTTGTTGCTATAATTGTTACTTTTTCCAATAAAACTTTTTAATAAAAAAACGGCAGGAACTTATCGAACAACCCTATATATTTCGAACTTTTTAGATTACTTGCTGTGTTAACAAGATTAAACATTTATTAAAGAGTGAGAAAAATTCTAATTATAGTTAGTTTAAATATAATAATTCATTAAATGAAAGCCTGACTGAAGTATATGGAAACAAAACCATAGTGAATAATTGTATGGACTTTTGTTTCAAAAAGTACCCTTTAGTAAAATTTAAATATGGATGCACGTTAAGTATGTTTTTCTATATTTTATTATAATATTTATTATATTCATTTTATAATAATTTAGTAACAATGATTATATGTAGCATATATTGTATAATATAAGATAGGATGGTTTATTATATTTTGTTACTCTTGTACCGTTAAGTGTTGAGCTGTTCTACTTTGCAGAACTTATTTCTATTCTTTGTTTTCTCACAGCTTTATTCCAACTGCAATCTCTTGCTATTATAAATTGTACAATTTCCTGGGTCCAGGTTTTTCTTGGCCTTCCCCCTCTCTCTCTCTCTTTCTCATTTATCAATGATAAATGGTTTCGATGTCTTTGGAAATAAATTCTTTCTTATCCTGTCAGTCACACGTTTACAATAGCGATTACACCTTCGTTGTTAGAAAAATGATTTCCCCATTGTTCCTGCAGCAGATGGAATATAATACATCAACAATTATTGCTGTAGATTGCAGCTATTGAAATTCAACTTTCTGGAATGCTGTTATGGTGAAACAAATCGGTTTGTACAATTTCTCTCTTTTTCAGAAATCATTGTTTCAAGCATGGAATATTGGCTTGTGTTCGTGTGACTCGTAGTAAACATTTAACAAACGGAAAAAAAGCGAAAACGGTGATCCCCCTGATGTCATTCTGTAGTATGTACTCTTTCTGGATCTCTGTATTAAATAAATGTTTTTATGTTTCATTTACGGTCACAAGTCTTTCCAAGATTTTTTATGTTTCTGTGTTAATTATCACCGAATTGGCTGATGCGTTCTTCCATGAGCTTCCATCGTTAACATTCTATAACTGAATTAATATGTAATCTTTTTTCGATACTATGTGATAAGCTGTTCTTGCAGAAATGATCGGATTATTCAAATTTCAATCGGATTATTAAAATTATAACATTTCTTAATATTCACAAATACAATTATATCTTAAAATTAATAAATCTTCTTGACACTTGACACTACATGAAATTAAAAAAAATAAACAGAAGGATCTGCAAGTTCATGCATGGGCTGCTGTGAGTGAAAGTATTTGGAATGCTTCATCAATATCATTTTATAGCCGGTTTTAACATTTGCTTCTTTCTACCACATTACACCGGATATTGGTAAAAGACCTAGACCTGCAGGCTTACAGGATTTAACTCACTTAAAAAATAAAGCCGCTCAACATTGGTGTACAGTAGATTCTATCTTAGTTTTCTAAAATAGAATGCGCTGCTGATGATTATTTTTGTGGATATCAATTAGCAGAATTATCTTATATTACTTATTAGATCGGATAATTATAACACTCTATTGGTTTGGATACAGATTTTTTATATCTATTTGCATTTTGCATATTCAGCATCTAGATTTATTGTTATAATTTTTTATTAATGTCTTAATAAAATGTGGGGCAAGTATCATGCTACCATTTGCTTTTGTGTCCATTTTTTTCGTGGCATTTGTGACTGTTTTGTAGTGCAAGTTTTATAATAAATAAATACACGTTAAAAGAACGTAGCGAAATTGTTATAATTTTACATCTAAGAAATAATTCAATTATATAAAACGACAATTTATTGTTGATTCAAGAATTCAATTTCAAGAATTTGGCATGCTGTTGGGAATAACCGCATAAGAGGTCTAAGAATAGTATCAGGCTCTGAAAATGTTGCACGTGTGGAGCAAAGTGTGGATGATTCGGTAGAAACGTCGATTGAACAGCGTGGTGTACAACTTGGACTTTCTTCACGCAGTTTACTCCGAATTTTGTGACGTGACTTGCACATGTTTCTCCATAGGATTCAAATTCTACAAGACTAGTTGTAGTCTTGAACATGACACTGTAAGTATAGATGATACTGTAGTGCCATTATAAACAACTTCCATGAAATTAGTAATTTTCATATAAAATTAATTTGACGATTTTGATTTGATCTATTTTTTATAGGGATTTTTGAAGGAAAAAGTTTGCATAAATAAGCCCCAAATCATACTATAATTCAAGGACAACATCCGTGCTGAAATCATTACACTAAAACAAAGTATGCTCACAAAAGTTATGCAAAATGTGTTAAAAATGGAACCCATTGCATTACGGCTAATGGCTCATATTTGATTAATATAATCTTCAAAAATTAATTGACACAAAATTTAAAGACAAAATAAACATATTAGAAGAAAAACATTAAATATATTAGTAGAAACAAATATTAGGTTTTAGTAATGTCTGAATGATTGTGGCGTGTTCATATAATTTTTCCTTTATTTGGGTTTTTCGCCACTATTTAAAACTCAAAAAATATCAAAAATACCTGTTCTTATTTAAAGAAATATTTATTTAAAAAAATTTACAAATTTTAACGTTAACGTTTCGGAGGGTACTCTCCCCCCGTTTTCAAAACTAAACTAAAAAGTAAATTATATTAATTTGTAATATATAAATTAATGAGTGAAAGTAAATATATTTTTTTGTATATGTCAACGATACTTACATTGACAACAATAGATTTTCATGACAGTGACATACTACCAAAATATATATATATAGGTAATGTTTACTGTGTGATTGTTTATTGTACTGATTGTGTATTCAAATATTTAAATGTGTTTAATTGTATTCTTTAGAATCGGGAACCATATTGAATTTAAATCTACCGAAGGCATAGTAATACAGTTATTTTTATTGAAATTAATTATAGCGGTTTCTTTTAATTTTCTGTATTTTGTTACCGATTCTTTTAATACCGTTTTGGAATTATTCCAATTGATTTTATGATCCGATTCCCATGCGTGTTGACAAATTTTAGATTTATTAAAATCGCGCTTTCTAAGAAGGTTTTTATGCTCTTTTACTCTAACATCTAACGGTCTAGATGTCTCACCTATATAGAATTTGCCACATTCGCAGGGAATTTTATAAACCACATTTTTGGTATTTTGTTGTATATTGTTTGGTTTAGCCTTTGTTAATAGAGATCTAAGAGTATTTTTTGTTTTAAATGTCGTTCTTATGTTGTATTTATTTCCTACTCTTTTAATTGTATCAGAAATACCGCGGATATAAGGAATTGTTAGGTTAATTGTTTGAGAGTTATTATTATTGTTATTAATAACTTGTCTGTTTTGTCTAGTATCAAAATTTTTAAACGATTTATCTATAAAATTTTTTGGGTAATTGTTTTTGATTAAAATGTCTTTTATGTGATTTGTTTCTTTTTGTAGTGTATCACTGACGGTACAAACAAGTTTTGCTCTGTCATATAAACTTTTAATTACTCCTATTGACCGATTTTGAGTGATTTGTAAAGAAATTGAGATACCTATCTGTGTCGGTTTTCTGTAAACTGTAGTTTTTAATGTGTTGTTTTGTTTTAATATTAAAAATTGTCGAGGAATGGCAATTTATTCTCCCTCCCCATCTCTAAAGTAAACCTAATTGTAGGCTCTCGAGAATTTATATCTTTTAAAAAAATATTTAGATCGCCAATGCTATGTTGCCATATAGCAAAAATATCATCAACATACCTAAGCCATATTATTGGCTTTTTAAGAGATTTATTTAATATGTCATTCTTGAGTTCCTCCATAAAGACATTACTCATCAAAGGAGAAAGAGAAGAACCCATTGCCATTCCGAAATTTTGTTGATAATAATCATTTTCTAATTGAAAATATGTGGTTTTTAAGCACAGAGTTAATAATTCCAAAATTGTATTTATTTTTAGTTTAGTGCGGTCTTTTAATGTTGTGTCATGTTCTAATCTCTTTCTAACTATTAAAAGTGATTTATCAATTGGTACATTAGTAAATAAACTCACCACGTCAAAACTAACCATTACATTTTGGTTTGTAATTTTAATGTTCGAAATGTTATCTAAAAAATCTGAAGTATTTTTAATATATGAATTTGTTCTACCCGAAAGTGGATTTAAAATGTTTAATAAAAATTTTGCTAGTTTATAACATGGGGAATCTATACTACTATCTATAGGGCGAAGTGGTATATTAGTTTTGTGTATTTTTGGTATTTTTGGTATTTTTGGTGTAGGTGAGACATCTAGACCGTTAGATGTTAGAGTAAAAGAATAAAAAAATGTTAGAGTAAAAGAGAGAAAAAACCTTCTTAGAAAGGGCGATTTTAATAAATCTAGAATTTGTCAACACGCATGGGAATCGGGTCATAAAATCAATTGGAATAATTCCAAAACGGTATGAAAAGAATCGGTAACAAAATACAGAAGATTAAAAGAAACCACTATAATTAATTTAAATAAAAATAACTGTATTGCTATGCCTTCGGTAGATTGAAATTCAATATGGTTCCCGATTCTAAAGAATACAATTAAACGCATTTAAATATTTGAATACACAATCGGTACAATAAACAATCACACAGTAAACATTACCTATATATATATATATATATATATATATATATATATATATATATATATATATATATATATATATATATATATATATATATATATATTTTGGTAGTATGTCACTGTCATGAAAATCTATTGTTGTCAATGTAAGTATCGTTGACATATACAAAAAAATATATTTACTTTCACTCATTAATTTATATATTACAAATTAATATAATTTACTTTTTAGTTTAGTTTTGAAAACGGGGGGAGAGTACCCTCCGAAACGTTAACGTTAAAAGTTTGTAAATTTTTTTATAACATTTTTATATTTTTAAAATTTTGTTTGTTAGGCAAATTTCTTACAAAAAAGAATCACTGAGAAATTTGTCTCCGTTTGGTTTTTGTTTTTACCCAGTGATTCTTTCTTTAAATAAGAACCGATATTTTTGAGTTTTAGATAGTGGCGAAAACCCCAAATAAGGGAAAAAAAACATTAGGTCATGTTTTTTCTTTTTAAGTTATTAATAATTTAAATGGTAGTGTGATACTTGTTTCACCTGTTGTATACAAATACTTCTGCATGTTAAAATCAATAAATAAATCTTAGAAGAAATGAGAAGACACTTGAAACTTGCGCAGTAATGTCAATAAATGACAAATCTACAAATATGTATTTGTTGATAATTTTGATTTTTTAATTCTGATAGGGGCAATAATTCGTGAACCCGTTGGTATTATACGATATAACATATGTTTTCAATATTAAAATTCTCAGGATGTAATATATAATGTAATAAAATGTAATGTGATATTGAAGAACGCATCAGAAATAGAATTTGAAATTGAATGTTATTTTGGAATATAAAATTTGAATGTTACGTTTAAAAGTTCACATAAGCATATGCACATTTATTGATATTTCGACTATCCATCTCGCAGTATATCGACATTTTTATGATAATTTTATTTGGATATTGGACATATGATGGATGGAATATAAGATCATGCACTTTATCTCCATCTTAATATTTATGTGAAAACACATTTTTCATGCATCTGTGAGAAACGTGTGTTACTCCAGTGGCGTATCACAATTATAATATAGCAAACAATTTTATATTAAAAAATAAATAATTATTAAAGCTTTTAACATACTTTGATTGAAAAAGGCAATTAAATTGAAATGAAGATCTACAATTAAAGAAAAAAATATATCTTTTATTTCAAATAATAATTATATTTCTAATTATATTTGAGATGTAATATGGAATACGAAATCTTCAACCTGTCTCGCATAACTTGATATCATCGAAATATCATGCTTTTCAAAAGACAAATTCACGTCGTCTGTATATTTCATGCAATATTATTGTTAAACATTCTTCTATATTTAAATTAGATTTAAGCGTCACCTTAAATTGCCATTTATATTTTTGTCTGCGCAGTTCATAATATTCTTTTCATATACATATACAATGTGGAAAATGAGATTCCTGTGGGGTATAAATGTATAAATCCCTGTAAGTTTAAAAATGTTACTAGATCAATTCTTTTATGGAATCTTTGGCGTGAAACACTAAACTTGAAGAGATTTACCACTAAACACCAAATCACTTTTTTGAACTTCTCGACGCACGTTTCGCTAACCATGTTAGCATCTTTAGGAACAATATTATTTCTTCTTTAAATCGATGAAAATTATTAAGAAATATTCCGATAGTTTTCTAAATAGTGTCATTACATAAAATAATTCAAGTCGAAAATATATTATCAACAGTACTCCCAACAACCTAGATATATCTGAATGTATAATTAGCATGCTATTCCCCTGTGTTGCCGGTAAACGACACAACATAAACACAGTTTAGGTAAAGTTATTTTTTAGCAAATATCGATTTAATCTATTACTTGTTTAGATCCAATAAAAAAATAGCTTTAAAATGTATACAGTTAAAGCTCCTTATTCGCGGGGGATACGTTCCGTAAATACTCCGCGAATATAGAAACCGTGAATATGGAATGGCCATTTGTATGGGATTATAGGGGATATGTTCCAAGGTTTCAAATTAATAAGAAAAACAAATACTGAAATCAATTTAACGAGAGATTTTTTTATATCAATATTAATAACTATTATCAGGCTTAGGCAATGATTTAAAGATTTTCGAGGTTTTTTCTTGTTTTGCCGCTTTTAAAAGATCTTTCAATTTGGATTGATATGGGGCTGTGGCACCAACAATTTGCCTTCTAAAAACAAGGCTTCTTTCCATAGGCGGATTTTGTTTTAAAGGTTTGTCTAATGTAATAGAGCTTAAAGGACTGGATTATTCCTTGGTCTATAGGTTGGAGTAAGGCCGTCGTATTAGGAGGAAAAATATCACTTTTATATTTGGCTTGATTTATATCAAGCTTACGAGGGTGATAATGTTCCAGTATCCAAAATTAACATTGTCTTGAAATCTAAATTATTTTTAGGAACAAAACAAGTGCTTTTGGATACAAAAGTTTTGTTTGGCATTATTTTCCAGAACAGGGCAGTTTCGTCTGCATTAAACACTTGTTCTGGTTTGTATCTACCATCAGCAATTAACTTTACAAATTCTTCTGGATATGTTGCTGCTGCTGAACTTATTGAACCAACCTTCCGATGCTTTAAATCCTCCATCCATTTGTTCATCACCACGTTCTTTAAAATATGTGTAAACACACGTGCACTACATAGAGGCACTCTCTTCTGGCTACAGTCTTTAACCCATAATGTTAATTCAGCTTCTATTTTTTCAGTTGCTGGATCATCAACAACTTTTTGTGATAGTGGGGTTGAAAGCTTGCTTTGCTTTTACTCGACATTATAAATCGCCAACAAAGCAGCAGAGACACGTGCTATTCACTCGAAGTTAATGCGACAAATGAAAGCATCAATGACATGAAAGCAACAGAACAACTGACTTATTTCTAACGACATATTATTCTAAAAATACAATAACTGAACCGCTTTAACTATATAGCAAATACATACTATGTCAGAGCTTTTACCATTTTAAATATGTATTGGATTGTTGTATAGTTGATTGGTAAGAGTTGCAAGATATATATATATATATATATATATATATATATATATATATATATATATATATATATATATATATATATATATATATATATATATATATATATATATATATATATATATATATATATATATATATATATATATATATATATATATATGTATATATATATATATATATATATATATATATATATATATATATATATATATATATATATATATATATATATATATAGAAGAAAACAAAGGAATTAACAAGGCTAAACAGAAGCTGAAAACGAAAAGAACGCAATTATGTCTTAATGCGTGAGGATGGCACAGTGTGCAGGGCGCGAACGCAAACGTTAGAGGTTGTCCAAAAACTTTATTCCCAGATATATGAAGATCAGAACCAGTCAAAAACAACAATACCCACGGAAGAACAAATGCCAGATATTCTATTGGAGGAATTAACAAATGCTATAGAATAGATGAAACATGGCAAGGCTCCACAAAAGGACAGTGTAACTGTCGAAATGCTAAAAGGTGGTGGTCGGACGTTACATAAAAAACTGGCAAAATTATACTCAAAATGCCTCAAAGAACAAAAAGTGCCTGACTTATGGAAAAATGCATAAGTGATCCTTTTTCATAAATAAGGAGCACAGGAAGATTTAAAGAACTATCGTCCAATAAGCCTCCTATCAATAATGTACAAAGTTTTCACCAATGTAATATTTAAAAGAATATTAAGAAACCAGTCAAATATTAAGAAGTCAGTTCAAAAACTTCGGGTTGCACAGAGGGAAATGGAGAGATGTATGCTTGGCATTACTAGACGGGATAGAAAGATGTGCACAGGGATCAGAGAATAGACGAAAGTGAGTGACATCAATGGAAGAATAATGGATTTGAAATGGAAGTGGGGAGGCCATGTAGCCATGTATATACATATATAGGATAAATTTGGCCATTTGAAAAAATTGTCGATAAAAATATTTACCAACAATTACAAGAGATGCTGAAATTTCTAACATTAACAAGCCTAATGATATAATATTTCTGTCTGATGTCAAGGATAGTTGAGGAAGCTATCAGAACGATGGGTCCTGGGTCTGCTCGCTGCAGACCAGAAACAGAAATCAGAGCCAGCTGAAGGAGGTTTGCAGTGATTTGTGACTGTTGATGAAATTTGTGAATTTTTGAAACTGAAACTTCCATCGTTCGGAAACGTCACGGCCACTGTTTTCTGGGATTTGCAAAGCTCTATCTTCATCCACTATATGGAAAAGGGGAAGACGATCACAACAGTTATGTTGTTAAAAGTTATGCTGCACTTTTGGGTCAAATTTGATGAAGAGTTCAGAAAATAAATGAACTGAACTATTTTAACTGGATACATTATTTGATTCTTTTTCGGATAGATCGTTCAAGGGACAAAAATTGGTGATGCCAGCATTAAGTTAATTCTGGTGGATAATGCGCGTTAGAGATCTTTGTTGCGCAATTGTTAATTGTTTAGCAGTGTCTTTTTTGATATGCAGTTGAGGTCAATAGCAAACAGCTGTTAGGATTTTGTACAGAAAATAAACATTTTTGGGGCACTTCCATCCAACTAAAAAATATACTTGATGGGTGATCAAAAGGTACTGTCACATCTAAATTACGAATGAACATGATATGTTCATGCTTTGGAATTTAGAGATGCAGTTACTGGGACACGAAGATTCATCCAGTCATCTTTCAAATTGTACAGATTATCTAATTGTGTATGTGTCTACAAATTGTGATTAAGCCATATCATAAAAATTTTTGAATATGTTCTGAATAAACTCGAACCCTGTAAATATTAATTAATTAAGATTAATTAGAAATATAAATTATGAGGTTTTAAATGTTTATGAAAGTTTATAACCAGCAAAATGAAAGAAACCCATGAACCCAGAAACCGGACCTACTTTATATAGTTAGTTTTTTAAATTATTACTGAAACGCTAGGTGGACTTCTTTCTTCAAATCTTCTTTATATCTTCAACTAAGCGTTGAAGATATAAAATATTTTTTTGTGGAATTTTATAGCTGTTAAAGAAAATGGAAAAAAATATATTATTAAAATTGATAAAATAATTGTGAATTGAAAATAAATTAAATATAGGTCTCTTACAAATGTAAATTAATTTTTTTTTGTTCTATAATCCACGAATACCCAATTATTCTAATCCAATTACTTCCAATACTACACTTTATTGAGTAAATCTGAAATAAGTAAATGGAGAATCGTGTATTGTAAATACTGTGGAAGTTCATCCAATATTAATTGATGTACTCTATCGTTTAAGTAAAATGATTAATTACATACCTACAGTTTCATATTTATTTAGTGATGTCAGAACTTAATTAAAAAGTTAATTTTATATTAATCATTCAAATGTGACAATATTGATTTTACGTGAGATGTCATACTAGTTAGCATCAAATTTCATGTTTCAAACATAATATAGAAAAAAAATCAGTTTTATTTAGTCGCATACAAATATAGGGTAAATAAGAAAATATTATGTGTTGTGGTTAAAGAAAATATTTCTTGATTATTTTCGTACTTTCTGCGATAAACTGTTAGAAATCGACGATAATGATTTATTTCTGTGAAGCGAAGATGAATAACAGGTTGTTTAATAAAGAAAATATAGTGTTCAACATAATAATGTCAGAACTCATATATTTCATCAATTAGAGTTTGTATGCACCGCTGCATCAACGACATACCTTCTATCTGTCATTCGTAAACTTGTTTTAAATCAAATAATTTAAAAAATTTCTTTTACTTTATGAAATTTTCTGAACAATGGACGTATATATATATATATATATATATATATATATATATATATATATATATATATATATATATATATGAAAATAAACATTTTGGTAATTTTGAAAAGTGTAATATAAATCTATCAAAAATAGTGGAAATGAAGATGGAAAGTGCTTTGGTGTTGAGTCTTTATATGCAGCAAGAATTTTACATATCTAAAGAAGGTATGATGTACATATCTAAAGAAGGTACATTACGAAACATGATGTTTAAGTATCAACAGAGAGTAACAGCAAGCTAGAGCTATTGTGAAGATAAAATAGAATATGTTGAAATATCATTTTGTTTTTGATACTCGGTTTTAAGGAAATAAATTGCATCGATTTTTCGCAACGATAAGACATGTGTTTTTATATATGATTTCTTGCCCTCTATTCTATTATTATTATGATAATAATTAAAACACTTGGTATTTGTTTCACAATATATTCAAGATATTCTCTGACTATGTTTCCGCTTCGAGATCATTCTCAAATAGAGTTATATATAAACTTGAGGTCGCGAGGCCGAAACGCGTCAGAGAATATCGTGAATATATTGTGAAACAAATACCAAATGTAATTAATATCATTGTTACTATATTTCAGCAAGAGGCAACCGCACAATCAATCGAAACTATCATTATTATTATTTTAACAGTTTTGAGTTAGTCTATATCTTATATAGCGTGATAATTATTGCTACGTTAATAATAAGTCTTCTGCAGAGACCGTTTGGGTATCGAATAATTATGGACTATTGTCTTAAAAGATGGTAATGTAAGTGATTGTCCATTTTGTTGAGCTGTATATTTGTTAATTGTTGAATAGTTATATTCAACAATGCTGGGGGTATCAGCTTGGCAAATAGATATGCTGGTTTGCTTTTAGTGTGATGAAAGATAACTTATTCATTAAACGAAATAAATTATAATCAGTTTTATGTTGACTGTTGTTATATATGACTTAATAGTTAGAGCTTACTGATAAAAATGATCCATATATCTCATAACACATTCCTTATCAACGAAAATTGTCCTAATCAGATAATTATTCAACGACCGGAACCATTTTTCAGATCTCGTCGATTGGTTCAAAGCGGCATAACCGCATAACGGGGAACGTTATTACTGACAGCTATGGTGTTTATTATTGTTTAGTGATAAAGGCTTATTGAATCAAAACCTTAACTGGATGAGAAAGTGAATTAATTTTGATATGAAAATGAGTTAAACAGCCCGAAATAGAAATCTCCTGAATATATTTATGTAGATAATGGTTCTATTTTCACGAACATTTCAGGTGATATTAAATTAGCACATTTAGTATGTAAGCTCTTAGTATGTAAGCTCTTAGTAAAGAGACATGATTTTATAATGAACTTGACAAATATACTAAACCATTGTTCCTTTACTCTTTTACTTCTGTTTTATTGATCCTGTTATGGTTTGTAGTTTAGAGAAGGCAATATAAATCTACATTATGAGTGGATATTGTAGTATACTAAGCGACATAGAAAAAGGAACACCGATATATAATGATAAAATTTTAAAAACTATTTTATAGATTTATTGTTATTGTTAAACGGTATAACTGATTAGGGAGCTACAATCAGTAATGGGTGGATCGACCTTTATATATTTATGGAGGCGCCTAGGCATTGATCTAATTAGGTGGTCAATTTTCTTTTGAGATATAGTGTCCCATGCTACTTGAATTTTACCCCGTAGTGCCTCCAACGTCTGTTGATGGTATGGCAATCAGCACAATCTTCGACCTATGCTATCCGACACATGCTCTATTGCGAAAAGGTCCGCAGACCCCGATGGCCAAGGCAGTAAATTGATTTGGGCTCCTTTAAAATGACGTAAAGTAACACGTACAACCTGTGGGCGTGCATTACCCTGCTGGAAAAGCGGATTTGAAAGTGTTCGAAGGTAGGGCAACAAATAGGGGTCTACAATTTCTCATTACCGTGTGACTCTCGTCACACTACCTCGGCTCAAAACTAGAAGTGACCTACTACCATGTGCGATGGCACCCCAAACCATAATACCCACTGTACGATGTACTTGCCTCTCCATGAAGAACTCGGGATTTCGACCTTCTCCGCATCACTCTTCTTACACGAGCACGGCCGTCATGACCACCTATATAGAAGCGGGACTCGTCACTAAAAATAATACGATTCCATTCCGCATCCCACTGACGTCTTTCTCTGCACCACTCCAGCTGTTGATGCCGATGTCCCGCCGTTAAAGGTAAAGCCAGATATGGTCTGTAAGAACCGAGTCCCAAAGATCTGATTCTGCGGTAGATTGCTCGCATTCTAATTAACTTCCATGCTATTCGTACCACAGGTTAGCAATTGACCTTGAAGTTGAAAAACGGTCTCTTATGACCAAAAGCCCAAGACGGCGCTCTTGGAGTTCTGTCGTAGCTGGACGACGTCCTGCGCCTCTAACTCTTTGTTGTCGATTTCTTCGCCCCACGCTCGATAGGTTCTCCATTCTTCTTCCAATTTACCGAAAATATAATCCGGCCTCTCAGGCCTACAACTCTACGTACTCTTTGTTGTACTGGACGCTTTTAGGTTTTAGGTTGCAATTATAATGATGCAGTTCTATTTGGGTATTATGGAGTTTATTTTTTATTGGACTTTTTTATTAGAAAAAAGAAGATAAAACACTTTAAACAGCTTGATCTGAAATTTCAATTGTTTAATATCCCTGAGTTTTTATTGGAACATATTTCAGTTATAATATCCCTCGTCCGATCACTACCCAATGCTTATTTAGTTGTTCCAGTTACAGATGGAACATAATACTATTCAAATATTCATCACTATTGCATCTGTAGGCAGCAGTTAAGAATGTTTTATCTTTTTAATACCCTCTGTATAATTAGATTTGCCCAACTCTATAAAATAAGCATCAGCTCAGAATTTTTGTTCACTGAAGCATTTCTTCATGTTTGAGAAAATTAATCACCAGGAGCTAAATTCGTCGAATACGGGGCATGTGTGCAAGCGCCTGGCACATTTCGTATGGCAAAGCACTTTTGTTTAGGTCAACTGGGGATGTTTAGCCTAAAGAGCGCCTTTCAATTAATCCAGTAGTGAAACGTAATATTGTGTGATGATACTGTGATGATCTTGCTTTTTGCTAGATAGTCTATGAGCACCACATCTTCAGACTCCCAGACAACCATAGCCATTACTTTTTTTGCATATGGACCCGTTTTCGCTTTTTTTTTTGGCGCACTTTAATGGCACCCATTATTTCCTGACATGTAATAGTGAATCCAACTTGTAAAAAAACTACTGTTGCAAAAAAAAACCCGGCAGAATTGGGTATAAATAAGTGGTTTACACTTATTAAATCCCTCATTTCACTTTTGCAATTGTGTTTTTGTCCCGTGCAGTTTGCTCTATTTTTACTATTTGTCGACTATTTACTAAACCCGACGAGATTTACATCTACACATCAAATCACTTTTTTAAGCTCTCGACGCGCGATGTTAGCATCATTAGATGATTTAGTGTGATTATGCTAACGATGATGATGCAACATTATTAGCGAAACTCGCGTTATAAGTTAAAGTATTATATATAAAAATCAAAATTCATGTGTGGTAAATAGTAATATGAGTGCTACTCAAATTTTAGTTTTGATATATTGTTGGTTGTTATAAAATTTATGAAAGCAGTTTTAAAGTCGAATATTCAACATTTATGCATGAGTTTAAGAACGCTAAATAATAGAAAAAATAATTATATTTAGGAAAATTTCAATAATATGTCGTAAAACTTTTAAAATATTATTTGAATCTTGTGTAAATATTTATCTTTGATTACCATTTTTATTAGATGTTCCCGTTTTCTTTAATCATAACAGAAATTGAAGACGTTAAATTTATCATAAAAATGAAATACTTGGCCAATATTACAATTCACAGAAAATATTATTTATTTCATTTATATTCTATAAATTATCTGACTTACATATTCACAGCTGTATAATTTTAAAAAATTGTGAATATTGATCTGAATAGCTTATTTTCTAATAATAAGAGATCAAATAGATAATTTTAAAATAATTATTGTGTAACGAATACTGTATATTATTTTCGGACATTTCTTCTAGTAACGTGATGAGGGAATTTATCTATTCCAAGATCTCCTTTCTGCATTGTTTGCAAAACACCTATCAAATTACAATATATAATAGTTTTTTGATTCAATGCAATATTTTGTCTGTGAGATTATAATTTCTTAGTTAAAAATATTAATCAGTAAATCCCGGAAATATTACGAAACTTTTGATATATTGCTGGTATTTTAGTAAATTGTCTTATTGAAACTATTAAAAAACATTAAAGGGGACTTATCAGGAACATTGAGTAAATGCTTTATATTATTTTATATCTCCTTTTCTAGGTCTATAACAGACTGTAACATACAGGGGAACAAAAAAAGTGCACTACTCAGTATATACATCAAACTGAAAATATACTAATTGTATATGATATCCTGAAGAAAAATATTGATACACTTTTTGCTTGTTAACTTTTAACTTTTTTGTATGCGTTTACAAAAAATCTGTTGAGGTAAATAATTTAAAAAAATTGTTTCTATCATGTTCGGAGATATTCTGGTAACCTAAACAAACTAAGCTAAACAATATTCTTGTGGATTTGTTGAAAGTGTTAACTGAATGATAAGTCCTGCACCACGTCATTTCAGGCAACTATTCGAATTTGAAAAAGGAACTATCAGTATCTATGAAACAAGCAGGTTCAAGTTTTCGTGGGGTAACGAGACGATTGGATATTGTTATCTCTACCCTTTTGAGGAAATAGTTGAGATAGTTTGAAAATTATAATTATGTATGAGTACGAGATTTTGGTTGTCCTAGAAATATCTATGGAAGTGAGGAAAGATATCTTAGATTTACGAAATCGACATGAAAATATCAGCAAGAAAAGAACGTGTGCCACATAGCTACAGATAGGACTGTTAATCCACATTTATTTGCGAGGTGAATGCGTGTTTATTGTCCTTATTGGGTATTTCTTCTTGTGACAGTACGTCGCAAGATGTATCTTTTAGAATTGTTCTAAGCTAGAATTGAGTGGGACGTGGAAAATAATGTAATTTTCTTTAGTTTTGAGTCTAGATTTTCTATAGTTGGCCATTATGGACGTAGAAGGGTCAGAGTCTGCGGGATGAAAGATAAAATTTGACTTTGGAATTAGAACGGCATACACCTATCATTAATGAAATTATGGTATGAGTGTTATACATTAATGAAGCACGTCACCCATAGTAATTCTCAGATAAAGTTTGAAGGCAGTCTTTAATTTAATGTTAAGCCAATCTGCAAGTTCGTCTAAAAGTCACATTTCAGTTGCATTTGTCAGACCATATATAGATTATCAACCAGTGCAGTTTTCAGAAAAATCTGACAGTGACGCGCGACTGACTAGGTATAGCCTCCGATTTATCGCTGATAGAATATAAATATCTCTCGAACTCGTGAGCGCTTTCCCTAGTCGGCATCAATTTTAAATGAACTTGAAGTATGTAAACAACTCATCTCGATACTCGATACATCTCGATTTTTGCTTAAGAAAACTTATTGTAGGTCACATATAATTAGGTTTATTCCTCAGAGAATTACAGATTCTTATAATAACCTTGATGGATCTACTTATTATAATTTTTTATATTATATGCAAGTGGAACTTCTTGAATTTGTGATCATTACATAATACCATTATGGTGTATATAAAAACTGTTATGTGTATGTAAAAAAGTTTTGTAACATGTTAATGTTTAATAATATAAAAATAAAATAAATGTTCTTTATACGTGGAATTATTTATTTATATTTGTGAGGATAGATTACTAAAATAATTCCTAAGGTAATGTAGTAAAATTTCTAATGTAGTACGATGATAGTAAAATGATTTCTATATCGAAGGATGAGCCGAACGGTTTAGAAAAAAAATGAGAGAATTATCAGTATTATCTAAGAAATTGTTATTAAAAAGCTTGGCTTCAGATTGATATTAGATTTTAATTTAAATTAAACGTATTCAAATTATTTTTCACAAAACTCATTAACCTTTTTTGTCTTTGTGTAGAAACCATTTTTGAATAAGTAGTTTAATAATAGCATAAAATGATGCAATAGATGCACCGTGCAAAAAGAAGCTCCGCTAATGCATTAGAGTTCCTTTAATACCAAGGTTCCCTTAAATGTTGAGAGTACAATAGGAACAAGGGAAGACATGTTTAAAATGGGACAGATAATAGTGCCATTTGAAGCTGTGCGTAATTATTTGCAATCCCCTCTAATTTTTTATATTGGTTTTATACAATAATTAGAGGTTTTTATGTGTGTACTATAAGTCGCCGTATTACATTTATATTGTTTATTTCTTTTTTGTAGTTTATTAATATATGCTACTAAATTTTAAATACAGCCGATGGCTGTCGATAGGTCGATAGAGATATTGTAGCCTTTAAAAATACCCTGGGAAATGTTGAAACATATAAAACGTGTAAAAAGTGGCTTCGAGATAGGGGATTTTCTTCCATCGAATAGGAAACATTGTGGTCGACGAGAAAAAATCGACAACAAACTCGAGGATTATGATAATGATTATTGATAATGATACGTTGGGTCTAAATAAACTAGAGGCTGGTGGCATACCGTTCGATCATTGTCCTGTTGTTCTTTTGATCCTGCGAAATATTTTTTTGAACCATTTTTTTTATTCTCTATTTATTGGTTAAAGTCTGATGAACGGTTGAATGAGTAAAATTTAACTCATTCTGACCATCAACCGACAACCAGAACACACAAAATTCCGGGTTCTGTTGTCATTTTTATCAGTTCTTGCAACTGAAGGCGTTCCGCTGTAAGGCTTATGTTCCTAAACCACCTGAAAACCTGAGCCCTTGACAAAACACTGTTTTCATAGGCATGTTTAAGTTTGGAATAAGTTTCCCTTGCACTGTGGCGAAGTATGAAACAAAACTTGATAGCGCACCCTTGCTTGAAATTGTTGTCAATCATTTACAGAACGCATTAGACAAAGCCGGTTCACAAAATGAATTGCTAAGGACTACCAAGTGACTCTAGAGCGTTCAAACTCATACTGTTGATGCATCAGATTTTGTCTCGCCTACAAAGTTGAAGCCAACATTGTTACCCATTTTTCTTTATCTTTCCAGTAGTTCAATTTTGTTCAGAGGCTTTTCTACGAAGTTTTCCAACAACAAATAGCTGTAGCAACATTTCTGTGTATTTGCATAGCAATTTCGTAAAATATAGTTTTCGTTTCATGAAATACAATGATATGACTATTTTTAAGATTATTTAGTTGATGATGAATCCCTTACCATGAAACACTTAACACGTGCGTAAGATTTGACCTTATTGTCTATAGAACTCATTGAAGTAAATATATTTTTCAAATACCTTTTTATAAATAAATCGAAAATAAGAATAATTTTAAGTTTTTCATATTTATTTTTTTAATATGATTTTCTTTAACATGACATACATTTTCTCAATTACTTGTTAGATCTTCTTGGACAAGATATAACTATATTTTGTTTGGTTTCAATTTTATTTGTATAGTTAGTTCATAGTCAAAGTTTACTTATAAAATGTTGTGTTACGAAACATTACACCAAAGTTGCTTTCAAGTAATTAATGTTTATAGTGACTAATGGATTCAATAGAATAAATAGTTTCACATAATATATATTATGAATGGGACACGTGGGATTTTACTTTTTGATGTTGTTTACGATAAATGTGCTATAAACTTTCTAATATATAATCCACATCTTTGTTTTCGATTTAAATGCAAAGGTTCAAAACTTATTTTAATGTATGGGATTGATGCAATAATTCGTCGCGTTTTTGGCGCTAGATGGCATTGCATAGCAAAACCGATAATTTTACACGTGTAAAGTTAAAAAGTTGTTTGACAGGCAGGATTTCAGGGAGTACGATTGGATAAGGTAATAAAATATTGGCGCTAATTGAAAGTGAGCGGCATAGAACAATCAATCAATCAACAGTATCAAGGCGATTACGTCAACTTGGAATGGTTAACAAGGCCGATGTATGGATATCGCTTGAGTTAACGGCAAAAATTTGACAGAACGAATTTCTGCTTGCAATTTACTAATGAAGCACTATGAAATCGGTCAATTTTAAAAGCCGATGGTTACAGGTGATGAAAAATGAATTGTTTATAATAATATTAAGCATAAAAGACTAAGAAGTAAGCCCGAAAATGCTCCCTCAACTAGCGTAAAAGTCAGTTTACATCCAGAAGGTTATGCTATGCATTTGATGGTACTGGAAAGGAATTGTTTATTATGAGCTGTTATCTGAAAACCAGACCATTAATTTGGAGAAATACTACTTACAACAAGGTTGATTAAAGCGAGTAATCGATCAGAAGCGGACCGAATGAGCCAACAGAAAGGGCATTGCGTTCCATAAAGACAATGCTAGATGTGTCTTCGGGTACCGATACAAACTTTTATAACTGGACTCGAGTAATATAGGGTAATTTTTTCAATGCGACCGAACGTTAAATTCAAATGAAACAACAACCAAATTAGATGCCTTGAAATTATTTATTTTATATGAAATAACATTCAATGGCATTAATGTTTGAGAACAGTTTCGGACAAATGTTCGCCATGGCTACTTCTGACAAAGCGCATTCTGCCAATCCAATTTCCGATCACTTTTTCAAACAATTGGGGTCTTATGCCCGCAATTGTCCAAGTTATATTGGCTCTCAAGGGATCAATAGTTGCTGGTTTATCGGCATAGACCAAATATTTGACATAACCCCAAAACAATATTCTAAAGGCGGCCAATTGTGCGGCCTTGGTGGCCAATTAACAAGTCCGTTCTTTGAAATCATTTTCTTACCGAATTGTGCGTGTTGTGCGAGCAGGGCGTTGACTGTATAACATATGGAGTCGCCTCTTCCAGATCAGTACCATTTAGATTCGGAAATAAATAATCAACGTAGTTGAAAAAACAAAGTAAAACTTCTTGTGAACGGCGTAGAATTGATAAATTTTAATTTGATTTTTTTAGTGTGAGTTTTAGAACTGTGAGTTTCCGAGCAAATCTGCAAATCTGTTTCTCAGTAGTTTGGTAAATCATAATGGAACATTTAATATCAGAGCAACGCTTGTAAATTGTTAAAAAATAAAAAATTTAATATATAAAAATTTTATTATCAAAATCAGTTTTCTGTGCGCCCGAAAAAGTTCCGAACGCATTTCACGCTGCTCGATATTAAAACAAAAACAAGACAAAAAACTGCGCATCCCGAAGAAAATATCCCCATTGTTGCTGGCATTGTCGATGAAGATCCAAATTTATCAATTCGTCGCCGTTCGCAGGAAGTTGGGCTTTGTTATTCGACTAAGTGGATTATTAAATTCTGAATTTGAATGGTACTGATCTGGAGGAGATGTGGTTCCAACAAGACAGCTCTACTTGTCATGCAGCCAATTCAACAATAGATTTATTGAGGGAACAATTTGGTGATAAAATTATTTCTAGGAACGGATCTGTTAATTGGAAACCAAAGTTATGCGATTTAACGCCTTTAGATTATTTTCTTTGGGGTGGGTAATGTTAAATCTTTGGTCTATTTATTTGGTCTAAATTATAGAGATATTAGAGATATTTCAGTTTACCTGGAAAAATATTTCCCAGAATAATAGAGCATAGGATTAGACAACTAGGAGAAAAACTGTTAAGAAAATGAGTCCACTATTATTTTAGTAGTTATTGGCGATGTTAAAAATAGCAAAGCAAATTGCAAGAATATAATAATAGGTTTTAGAAAAATGAAAACAGTGACAACACAAGAATAGTGTTCGCTGATAATATGGTCCTAATGGTAGACTCTGAAGAAAAACTACAACATAATTTAGCGATATATAACGAAAAGCTAAGAAAAGTAACCATGGAAATAAATATCGACAAAAGCAAAAAAAAATGGTAACTGCAGGCACAAAAATAAAACACATAATTGTATTCCATGAGAAGGGAATGGAGCAAGTCAGAAACTATAAATATTTAGGCGCAATAATAGAAGATAATGGAAAGATGAATGGTGAAATGAACAATCAAATGGGAAAATCAGTCAAACTATACAACATCCTAAAAACAACATTCCTAGGAAAAAGAGAGATACCGAAATAAAAGGAATTACAAGAAGGGATAGAGTGAAAAATATGGCAGTAATGGAATAACTGGAAACGAAACCAATAGAAAGAGCTATAGAAGAAACACAACTGAGCTGGCTAGAACACATCCACAAAATGAATGAAGGGGCATTAGCAAAACAAATTTATGAAGCGAAAACACGAGGAAAAAATAAAGTAAAGTAAATAAAAGAAATAAAGGGCAGAACAAGCTTGACAAGCTGCAGAAAAACGAAGAATTCATTGGAATAATGCTTGAAAGTTAGTACTAGGTAGGAACTCATGGAGGGTTCAAATTCATAAAATACTGAAATGCAAACTATCAGTCTGATACCTAGCGGTACAACGGATTTTAGATTTAATAAAATAAAAAGTAATGAAATTGTAAATATTGTGTGTAATATAAAGGAATATTTTTTTAGTTTATATTTTCCTGTTCTTTTCAACACCAGCATAGCAGTACTCATACCAGTTAACATGACAATGTCAGATGTATTCATGAAACTGAAATTACACAGTTAACAGTAGCTACTTACAAAATAAAATTTTTTTAACGGTTTAAAAAACCATCTTTACTGAACACGCCAGAAATCTCGACGAATGAAACTGACGCAAATATGTGAACAGGAAGGATGCATGCGTTTTATCTTGCGCTATCGCATGCAATAACGTAAGTTGAACTCTTCTTGTAGTATTTGTTTCAGCTCCAGGCAGGACTTTTTCGAGGGGAGATTGCTACTTGCTATGGGGGATGCGTATTTATCATCCTTATTTGGAGCTTTTTCTACAGTACACTACAAGACGAGTTGCTCAGAATGGTGGGACATTTCACGTGAAGCGGAAAACGAGAAAAAAGAGAGGTTCTGAAATTTGTTCATATTGGGCATATTTGTACTTCTAGGTATGAACTATGAACGTGTACACATAATTTTTTTTATTTGAGGTTTAGTTGTTAGGATATGGGATTTTATAGTATTCACCTGATTGACGGAAGGGTTTCTTTGGAATTTTCTGTTCATATTGAAGTAAATTATAATAAAATAATAAATGTAGTGTTTTGTATAGATAATTTACTGTTCTTTTTGATTTTCTAATCAGATTCCAAATTTGATTTTTTTATAGTGTTAAACCGGAGGTAAATATTTCAAATATTTTTTTTAATAACTTCGATCATTTTAATTTTTATTTTTTTTACTGCAAAATATAACTTATCATTTATAAATTTTGTCATAAAAATTGCAAAATGGAATCTAAATTAGTTTAGGAGATAAATCAACTAGAGTACGTACATGTCGCTCTGAGCGTGATACATGTCGCTTGTTAAAGTCGGTTAGTTATGTAAAAACCCATTAATTGTGATAAAATGCTGAACTGATCTACTAATTGCTTTGCTTTTCTCGCTTGTCTGGATGTTTTAAATTCTTCTGCAAGTTTATTTTCACTCCAAAAATGTAGGTGCTACAGACAGTATCATTGTTTTCATAGAAGTAGATGTAGTTAAATGTCTCCTTCAACTGCTTCAAAATTTCTTAGTCTTGGTCTTGATCAGTTTGGTCAGTTAAACTATGTTTATATTTATCTTCGGGAACGTACGGTACATCTTGGGAGTTTTGTGGAGTTTCAACTGATGATTATATCTCCCACACCACTATCGGGGGTGTTTCAACCGACATTTATTTCCTACAGGATACACACCCACACATTTGAGGAACAATTCCATTTTTCAGCTAAACTTTTAGGAATTTTTCTTATGTCTTTAAACTTTCGGTGAGCTGGTAAATTAAATGGATTGAAGCACCGATCATCAGGAAACCATAATTAATCAATGAAAATGATAAAATTTATTAACGAACATAACTTACTAAGAGGTTAGAACAACAATTAAAAAAATAGAGAAAAAAAAGCGTGGCTTGTCATACATCTATCTCTTTCTATTATATAACTTTCATTCGCTTTGATGAAGTGATTCTTTTCGCAACCAAGATATAGCGCTATTTTTCGTATTTTGTCGTTACAATATGAGAAACAATCACGTAAAATAATGTTTTGTTTTGATATTACTTTCTACACATATTTTTGTTCAAAATAATACATTTTGTTTTAAATTTAGGTATTAAATAACCTTATAATGGCACAAATCGTTAAGACAATAATACATAATCAATATTATGGAAATATAACCAACGTTTTAAATCAACGTTTTAATGTGTTTTACATCACCAACCGGCTTTAACAAGCGACAGGTATCACGCGCAGAGTGACATGTACGTACTTTAAACTAATTTAGATCCCATTTTGCAATTTCTAATGTTATAAATTTATAAATGTTAAGCTTTATTTTGCAGTAAAAAAAAATAAAATGGTCGAAGTTATTAAAAAATATATTTAAATATTTATTTCCAGTTTAACGCTAGGAAAAAAAATCATATTTGGAATCTGATTTCAAAATGAAAAAGTACAGTAAATTTTCTATACAAAACACTACATTTAATAATTTATTATAATTTACTTCGATATGAAAATAAAATTCCAAAGAAACCCTTCCGTCAATCAGGCGAGTACTATAGAATCCCATATCTTAACAACTAAACCTCAAATAAAAAAAATATATTATGTGTACATGTTTATATCCCCTAGCAGTACAAATATTCCCAATATGAACAAATTTCAGAACCTCACTTTTTTCGTTGTCCGCTTCACGTGAAATACCCCTGATGTCAAATTAGAATTGAATGGATAATTTTTTGCTTTAGTGCTGGGCTATTATTGACGTAGAATAGTTAGATGTTCTCTTAAGGAATTAACATATATTATGCTTGGAAAATTAATTAACTTAATTAACCCAATAACATATTTTTTTCATAGTGTTGAATTTTTTTTATTCCCCAGTAATATATTTTATTTGCATATTTTGAAAAAATATCGATAATTTTGTATATTGAAAATTTTTAATAGTAAATAAGTATAATTTTTAATTAATACCTTTTTATTGCTTCATTCGATGAATAAATCATTATAAATCATCATCTTTATGCGTCGCACTATTTTCGAAACATTTTTATGTTCTAAAATTTAACAACGCTTATAAATCATTTGGAGTATATTACTTTTGATAGTACTTTCACGATATGTATATGAAATATGAAATTATGTATATGAAATATTTTCCTTGTAACATTAGGTATCTATCCAATTATTTTCATATTAAAGTTGTTAATAAAGAGATAAATTGGTTGATATTGCACAAGAAAAATTTATATCAAAGTTAGAAATTATCAGGTTTAAATTGTCAGTAACTGTAAATTTAAACTAAAAGTAAAAAAAAAATACATTTCCGCCAACTTCCATTAACCTTTCCAACTTTGGGCGAGATCCTTTAATGAATTAAGCGATTTATCAATATCGGAAACGATAGGATCTGATTGACGTAGCTGAAATATCCGAAATCTTTCAATACTATCGCCCTACTAAATGTAAAATAGACCAGAATAGCTTAATAGCTTAATAGGAAGAATCGAGGTAAATGTTTAAAATGCAAATATATATATATATGAACATTTTTGTTGGTTGCTTGACCGGGAAGGAGCCCCACCTATCTCTTCAAGTGGATGACATATGTTTCGTCTCTCGAGGTTCAGACTCATCAGGGCGCCGACATATACCATACCAGGATACCATAAGGAGACCCTATCCACAGCCAACAACCCATGTTTTCGCGGACCTCCCGTCGGATGGTGTATATATGTAGTGTTAGATTTTCTTGGACTGCGTCCAATGAGACAACAGTGCTAAGTGTCATCAGATACCCAACTGCTGGGTTTCACAATCTCATGTGGAACACACAACAACCTGCGTCTCCGCCTAAATGAACATTTTTGTTGATTGCTTGACCGGGAAGGAGCCCCACCTATCCCTTCAACTGGATGACATATGTGTCGTCTCTCGAAGTTCAGACTCATCAGGGCGCCGACATATAACCATACCATCAAGAATAGGGAGACCCTATCCACAGCCAACAACCCATGTTTTTGTCGACCTCCCGTCGGATGGTGTATATATGTAGTGTTAGATTTTCTTGGACTGCGTCCAGTAAGACAACAGTTCTGAATGTCATCAGACACGCAACTGCTGGGTTCCACAATCTCATGTAGAACACACAACAACCTGCGTCTCCGCATATATATATATATATATATATATATATATATATATATATATATATATATATATATATATATATATATATATATATATATATATATATATATATATATATATGCGCAACGCTTGCAAATTGTCGACATTTATTATCAAAATTAGTATTCTGTGCGCCCTATAGAGCATATTTGTGCGTGCCCAACCGAGTGGTGTATTCGTCGACTTATTGACAAATTCGGAACGCGTTTCACGCTGCAAGTTGGATTTTGATGTTCAACTATGGGGATTATTTATTTGCGAATTCACCATCGAAAGTAACCAATAACCTAGAACGAGGTAACAAGAATCAAATGACGTTAGTCACCATCGAAGTAACCAATTACTTATGAAGACTTCTGCATTTCATGGGATAATGGTGATGTATTACGGGAAATATTGTTTAATTTTTAATATTATCAAACTAATATCACATCCGCATCAAACATATATCATATCACATCAAACTAATATCAAAATCCTATATTTTGTTACACACCAACTTAATATATTCTTTTCTTAAAGAATAACAAAGATAATTTTAATTTTGAAACGACTCAGGAATCATATGTCATCTGACATCCATGTTATTCGTGAGATTGATCCACAATTATGTGAAAATGTAATTTAAAAATTTAATGACGGAGTGAGCATCTTGACAAATGGTAATAACAACTACCAAACTTTATTAATTATTGAATTAAATTTAAAAAATAAAATATACTTATTTCATCAAAGTTTTATAAATAATTTCTAAATTTCTAAAATCTTCCGAAAGATCTTTCTTAGAAGAATACAACCTATCATCATATAAAAACGATATTGATTGATGACTGATAAGTATCGATCAAATACGATGTTTCTTATTGATCTATATTGATCGGAGGCTTATTGTACATTATTGATCGGAGGCTTATTGGATTGTAGTTCTTTGAGTCTTCCTGTGCTTTTATTGTGTTTTTATGTATCATGCATATATCAATGAATCATTTCTGCTTGTTTCCATAAGTCAGGTACTTTTTGTTTTTTGAGACATTTTGAGTATAATATAGCCAGTGTTTTATGTAAAGTCCGACCACCCGCTTTTAGCATTTCAATAGTTATACTGTCCTTTCACTAGGACCTGGTATTCTTACCTTCACTAGGATATCTGGTATTTGTTTTTCCGTGGATACTGTTGTCTTTGATTGGTTTTGATTCTTCATAGAACTGTGAATCAAATTTTCGTCCTCTATCCTCTAACATTTTCGTACGCGCTCTGCACACTCTGCTCTGCTCTGCACACTCTGCTCTGCTCTGCACACTCTGCTCTACGCTCTGCACACTCTGCACACTGTGTTCCTTAAGCATTAAAGCATACATTTGCGTTCTTTTCTTACTCAGCTTCTATTTAGCCTTGTTAATTCCTCTGTTTTATTCCAGAGTTTTTTGCATTAGCTGCATTTTGCGCGTTTCCTTTCTAATACGTTTGCTTATAGTATTGCAGAGCTCAGAGTACTCGAGCCTGCCAAAAGGGATCCCTGCATTTCTCATTGTCTGTCGTTTTTTCATTAAATCAATGGTCTCACTGGAGGTTTTTGTTTGTTTGAAACATTTTTCTTCTGGTGCTATTGAAGCAGCCTTTTCAAGCACATTGTTGCTGATTTTTTCA
Organism: Cosmopolites sordidus; assembly: GCA_031761425.1. Taxonomy (NCBI): domain Eukaryota; kingdom Metazoa; phylum Arthropoda; class Insecta; order Coleoptera; family Curculionidae; genus Cosmopolites; species Cosmopolites sordidus. Next base: position 101,648 of record JARFXV010001436.1, read on the forward strand.
TATTGAACTGTTATTTCCATCTCCCCCGGGTCTTGCAATACAGGAAAGCGGTTTTGACAAAGCAATCTCAAAATAGCTGCCCCTCTCCAGCAATTTCCCAGAATCCACTTTGCCCTTCTTTGAATTTACCGTTCTTTCGCTGACCTTTCTTGACCTTACCGTTCTATTTGGTGGTCATTTCCAACATTAAAATTTTTAAGGATATTACAATTGCAAAATATTGTTTTATCGTTGGTCGTGATGCAATCAATTTCACTTGAGTTCAGATGGACTTTCCCATGTCCATTTTTGGCTGATATTTTTCTTATAGAACGAATTCATAATATAAAGTTTTTGTCCTTCAGCAAAATCAATCAATCTGTCACCTCTATTGTCCCGGTCACCAGTTCCATTTGAGCCGGTTGCATTTTCACAAGTTCTTGCTGTTCTGATTCTTACATTAAAATCATCCATCAGGATTTTGTACCTAAATTTTTCGTTGTATAGAAGCTGGGCCACCTTATCATAAAATTGCTCAGTTTCCTCGTTCCTATAGCTTATAGGTGTAGTGTATAAAATTGGACGATTTGAAGGTTAAATTTTTATTCAGCAGAATGACGCACCTAGTCGGTCAAATATACTTTCAAATTTTACTACACTGTCCTTCAGATTTTGATTGATGAGGAATCCAATTCCACCACATCGTCTTTTTTCCGTACGCCGAGTGTAGAGTACGTGACCAGTTGAAACCAGTTGGATTAGCTCTTGGCCTTTTCTTCATGTTTCTTGCAGTCGAGCATCTGTTTTCATTGTCCGTATATTAAGCGTAGCAATGTCAAAAGTCCAATGGCAGCCTGATCTAACCCTATGATTCTTAGCACCCTATGCCTTGGTGCAGGTCTTACCGGTGGCGTAGGTAGTTACTCCTTGGCCTCTGTGTTTGAAGTTGTACTGTCATATTGAAATACCATGATGAAGGCATGGAATGATAGGTTATATTCTTCTCAGAAAGATCTTTTGGGATATTTTAGAAATTATCTGTAACATACTGATAAAACTTTGGTAAAATCAGTTTATTATAAAATTTAATTCGTAAGTTCGGTAGTTATTGTTTACTCTACATTCAGATGTTCACTCCTTTGTGACATTTTTAAATTACGTTTTCTCATAATTTTGAATCATTCTTACGAATAACATGGATGACAGGTGACATCTGATTCCTGAATCGTTTGAGAATTAAAATTATCTTTATTATACTTTAAGAAGAGAATGTGTTAAAAAAAGTTGGTGTGTAACAAAACAGAGGCTTTTTGCGGACGTGATGTTAGTTCGAGAATATATGTAATTGGAGAATATTTCCGTTATACATTATCATTATCCCATGAAATGCTGAACTCATAAGTAATTGGTTACTTGTATGGTGAATATGTGTGGATGGATTGAATTGAATAACTAAATTGAATTGAATTGAATAACTAAACAATATAGATAACATTGGTATGTTAAATCGATGTTATCCATATTATATAGGGTGTTTTTTTAGTGCTTCCGAACTTTAAACCACCTATAAACTATTTATTTTATGTGAAATAATATTTAATGGTATTAATGTTTAAAAACTATTTCGAATAAATTATCGCGGCCGCTAATTTCCAACCACTTTTTCAAGCCATTGGGGTCTTATGTCTGCAACTGTCCTGAGTTATGTTTCCAAGGCTGTTAGCTTGCTGGTTTATCGGCATGAACCCAAAATTTTACATAACCCCAAAGAAAATAATCGAAAAGCGTTAAATCACATGACCTGGACGGGCAATTAATAGGTCCGTTCCTCGAAATAATTTTTTCATCTAAAAATCGGTTGTTGTACTGGCTGTATGACATGTGGAGTCGTCCTGTTGGAACCACATCTCCATATTAATACCATTCAAATTCGGAATTGAATAATAGTCGAATCAATTCTTCTATTGGAACCTTCGGTCCGAAGTCCGAAGAGATTTACCACTAAACACCGAATAACTTTTTTAAATTTCTCGACGCACGTTTCGCTAACCATGTTTGCATCATCACGAGATGATTTAATCTAATTCTAAAACTAAACTATGTTCTATTTATATGAAAACCCTACCTAATGAAGCTTGCAAAAATCATGAACCGTGAAGTTTACTGAGCCTTACATTAATAATTGAAAAAGTTGACTGAACGGAATAGGTCTTTTATCTCGGTTCATAATTTTCTTACATTTTTCTATTTGAATGCTTTCATATGCATCCAAAGCCCTATTGTTATTAACACTTTTAGTGTTAAATTACTAATATCTATATTGTTGTCATGTGTGATGGCCTGTTGGGCAACACAAGATTTTTCATTTCTCCCATATCTAATGTGGGCAATATGTTCTTTATATATCGTTAATATGGATCTTTTTGTTTGTTCAATATACTTTCGATCACAGTATTGATAACTAATTTCGTAAATCCTTTTTATGTTGAGCTACTTTATCCTTTGGATTACCCAGGATCTTTATCAACATTGCCAGTAACAGCGGCGATATTTTCTTCGGAACGCACAGTTTTTTCACTTGTCACTTGTCACTTGCGTCACTTGTGCGCAAACTCACAGTTTGTTTGACAGCGACCCCGCTCGGAAGTTCAGACACACAAAAAAAACACCCTTTACTTAAGCTTATTTATAATAGCTTATCACTATTTAGCGATTGGACCTACACGTGTGTGTGCGTGTGTGTGTGTGTTAATTATAACATTAATAAACGCAAAATAATTATATTAACGGTAATTAATTTTATCAAATGAAATACAATTGTTTTTTTTTTTTAATTAAAATTTAAAAAAAAGAAACATCGTAAAATGCTTAGAAGCATTCCTGGTACTTATTTTTTTGGGAAACCTTTCCAAAGTTGAGGTCGAAGTCTATTGGATATCTGAAATCTTGTCGTAACGCTTGCTCTTCATCGCCAGTTGTAGTTTTGAGAATAGCCCCAAAGTGCATACAGTCAAATCACGATATACTTGCTAGCTTAAATACGATATACTTGCTAGCTTAAATATCGCATAAAATATTGTTTGATTTTGGGTTTTCTTTCTCTTTTTTTTTCATAAAAATATAATCTACTCTATAGTCAGGAATATCACTGAGCTTATTTTGAAGAACTTTAAGAACTATTTGGATGTAGTGTCACTTTTAACTATAACTATATCACTTTCAATTATAACTATATAGCAAAATATAAATGATGCATCTGGCTATGTATTTTCAGTCAATTTTATTCTATTCAATTATTGTATTCTTTTATCGGAAATTATTTTCAGTCCATTATTTCACTATCTAAAGAATTTTAAACTACTTGAAAAGTTTATGTCGCATTTAAAACTAAAATACCCAATATGAGTATGTTGTTTCATTGTTGTTTTGTCGTCCGATGTCTAAGAGGTTTAAGGTATATGAACAAGAGATGAATTAGAAACTATGAATTATTTGTTTAATTTAAAATTTATTTATGTAGAATACATTAAATATTTACATCGTGGTTTTATAAATTTATTTAATCACTTTTGAAGAACAAAAAAAAGACAAATCAGTCAGTATTATAGAAAATAAGGATGTAAATATTTCGACTTTAGATTGGCACACATTTCAAATTAAAGCTGAATGTATTAAAAATACATTTTTGTAACTTCCATTAACTTTTTAGCTTTTGGCCGCGATCCATTATTGAATTAAGCGGCTTACCGGTAGCAGAAAAATGTGGGATCTCATTTTCTCGTCTTTCTGAACGAAATATATGAATATATACTAGGTAAGAAAAAAAATTCCAAAACCCAATGTACATGTTTCAATAAAACTGAACATATTATCACTGTATGGTATATTTGGAACAAAAAAACTGAATCAGTCCGTTTGTTGGCCTTTATATGTATCGCATATACAATTATGCGATTACAAAAAAATGTGTTAAAGTAAACAGTTTCAAAATAGTTTTTTTTATTATGTTGTGAGGAATTTTTCGTTAGCACCGAAACTAAGCAGTTCAATTAAATGTGATGAAATGTCACTAGTCCGTTATCCGAGGTAATTATCTAATTATTCTAAGCTGTACGTATCGAACAAGCATGTTTATATTTTCGTGAAATTGCCAGATGATTAGACATTCCTGACAGTGAAATGAATATGATGGTTTGATGATGCTCATGCCTACTGAAAGATGTGATTGTCTCAGGTGATCTAGCGATAGTCTGCAATATTTGATATAGATTGTTCTCCAATAAGTCTGTCAGAATTTTAAACTGAGGCACAATGTGATAATAATTACATGCGATAATCCGGTAATTTTTATTTTATTTTGAAAAGCAAATAATGCCATTATGTTTTCAGAATAATGTTGTTCAAATGTTCCTCTCATCTTCGTCTAGAAGACTGTATTCTGGAGACCCATTTCTCGATTACGCTTTCACATATATTGCCTGGCTTATTGTCAATGGTGACCTGAATGTTTTCTTTATGGTCAAGAATTGTTTAGGGTTTATTTCTGCAAACCAGAGATTTAACATAACCTCACAAGAAATAATTCAAGGGCGTGAGATCATATGATCTTGATAGTTGATATCATCATTTCGTGAAATAACGCGTCCAGGAAACTTTTCTTTCAATAAATCGATGTCTGGCGAGATGTATGATAAGTTATACGGTCTTGTGCAAAGAAAACATTGTTTATATCCATATTTATCAATTTAGACCAAATATGTTCTGTTAGCATATATTGAGCTAGAAGTGCGCTTCGTCAAAAAATATTATTTTTACACCAAACTGGGGGTCGCCTTCCAACTTCCAATTTCTATGCGCTGTTGAATCGTATATCTCACAACTCAAAATCTATTGTATGAACACAATGTTCTGAGGACTGCAGTTTATGAGTGGCATTTACATTTCAAACAGAATTGCCGCTATTACGTTTCAAAATTCTGACGCTCTTATTGGAAAACTCTTTATAATGGGCTGTATTTAAACCTTCTCAGCTGCTTACTAGGGGTGATCTGCTTTTCAAGTATATAGGCCTTTATATGGATAATTCCTGAACTATAGCTGTTTGTCGTTTTAATAAAAGTTAAATTTCGTCTTTCATTCCGAAAAGATCTGACTCTTCTACATGCGGTTATGGCCACCTACACAACATTTAGACTCATTACCAAAGTAAATGGACTTCTATTTTAGAACCCATTTAATTTTGCCTCGGCACCATTTAAAGCGACGTGTCTTGGAGCACGCTATAAGATGATGGACTTAATATGACAATATGATCGAATGGTCCATTTTGTAAAGTAAGAAGTCTAAGATATCTTAGGATCTTATCTTAGGACATCTTAAATCTAAGATATCTTAGTCTAGGATGTGATCCTTGAATGAACTTAACCTCATATTCCTGCATATATTTGACCCTTAAACCGTATTATCCATTTTCATATAACGGTAGAGACACCACTGTCCAATATTGTCTCGCCATTTCAGAAATACTAAACCTGTTTCTTTTATTCTAATACATTGTCGTTTTGCAAATTCGAAGAATTGTCTTAAATTAAGGAAGTCGTATCATTTGAGGATTTGTAATCTGTAGCCGTTCGCCAGAGGTGTTTAGGTTATGTATGGATCTCCTCGACACTTTGATGAGGGCCTCACCCATTTCTTCGGAATCAAAAAAAAAACCTTTAAACTGCGAAAAGGGTCTACCTACTTCTCAAAGCCTCTGTTAATTGTGAACATTATTTAATAATCACAAGCACAAGTTCAGAGCCAAACAAAAAATAAAAAAATTAAGATTTGTAACGCAAAAAAAAGAAATTTAAATGTGGTGCCTGCATAGGCATAAAAAGGATGAAAATGTTTAACATTAAAATAGCAATGTTAAAGTGTAAGATATCTTATCTAACGTTTCTGAAACACAAAATGATGGTAGACAAATAGTGATTGAATAATAAATAATAGTCAAAATAATAATAAAATAATGTCTGGCCTTTATCCTTTGCGGTGATGTTTCAATAACGGGATATTACGGCTATTGAAAAGTCCGGCAACTAAGATCGCTGGTTGCTGACATGTTTGGAGTCCAAAATGTTTGGTACCATAAATGCCCCGCATCAAAAATGCCTGGTAACAAAAATGTCCCTAACCATCTAACCCTAACCATGGAGTCTAAAACCATCTAAAAAAAGCCTGTGCAGGGCTTGGCCAATTAATAAACATATGTCTAATGGATGGATTACTTAATCTGGACTGTCTACGGCGTCGATTACTAGGTCGCTGTCCGTCTTTTTGGTATGGAGATGAGTGATCGGCGCGACGTGAGCTTTTCGATTCCCCTCCGCCTTCACAGCGGGGTATCCAGGTGCACTTTGAAGCAAGAAATGCGTAAAACACTACTACCTGTAATGGCCGATAATTTTTAAACCCGAAAAGCTGTTAACGGAATCACCGGAATACTGCTTAGCGTACACCACATGATAAAAACATCTTTTTTAATGAGTTTGCTAGAGCAGTTGTTGCATGCAAGATGCATAAGAAAATGATTTCAGAATATCGTTTCAGATTGACACTAATTTCCAATTTGAACGCAACTTACAGAAAGTAAATTTTTACCACATTTGTTAATCCTTCCATCTCTGGTCCAGATTTATTATTGAATTAAGCGATTTATGAGCAGTGTAAAACGATACGTTTCGATTAACGTCGCTAAAATATTGGACATTTTTCAATACTATAGACCCGCTTAATACCATTGAGGCCAGAATAGGGATAGAAATGATATAACGTATGAACCAGAATAGAAATACCTGAATACAAGGGTTGAAATTCAACATGAAATATTGATACATATATTATGAATGAGATTTCAGTTTTAAGTTATAATTTCTATATAATAAATTTCTAAATATAATGGAATTATTTTACCATTAATATCGGATCCTAAAATCACTGAGGAACTGAAGTATTATTATATAGATTTACTAGTACCAAACAATTACGAGGGTGATCTGAAAAGTTTTCAGCCTCAACATGAAGATGGCGTTACACGTCAAAAATATTCTTGTGATATAATTATTGTGCGTGCGTTGGAAGATAACCTTGAAAATTTCAACCATATTAGATGTTCAGTTGTTGTTTAGATGATATTTATGTCAGTTGATTTGGTGGCGAATGATGGTGAACGATGGTGTTTGGTAGTAAAAATCATCGAGTTTAGTGTTTCTCACCAAAGGTTCCAATAGAAGAGTTGCATATCTAAATAGTATAATTGCTTGAGTTCTATATTTGCGTACTATTCTTAGAAATACTGTATTTCTTCTGTTTTCTTTGTGAGAAAGGCTGTGGGAAAGTCTTCCATCCATAATCCATACGTGACTATTGGCTGATTGAGGGTTTGTATGAGTTTAGATGTTAGGACAGACTGCGGGGGGTAACTAATTTTGTTACCCTTTATATTACTAGTTTGCCTCCGAAATATATAAACTATTTATGGTTTCTATACTGTATATATTTCAACAAGAAACAATGAATTTGTTCATAGACTCACTATCAAACTTCTTCCAAATTGGAAAAATATATGTAAGTACTTTCGTCGTTGATGCATCGTGAAAGGTGGTAATTCGATTACACTAATTCTAGAAAATATGTTGGTTGTAAAAGAACTTCCGATTCCAGTTTCAAAACTGGGTTTTCACAGGTTCGATGGAAAAAAATCGAACGGAAAAATCTGTCTTAGAAACATCCAAAAATAATAACATTCAAAAAGACTGATATTTGAAATTTTCAATAATTCTTCGGTTGTGCTTATACTTAATATCTATTCAATACTGTTTCAATTTTGGTGTCATCACACTTTTACAGTTGTCCACATTATTTCTTGTCTTCGATACTGAAATCACTATTTTTAAATCGTTAAAACGATTCTTGACACTACATATTTTTCTAATGAATTTTGCTCAGGCATATTCTATATGCTTTAGCTGTATTTTATTTTAAAACGTTGCATGGTCATACCTCTGTAATTAGATCCTATATATATATATATATATATATATATATATATATATATATATATATATATATATATATATATATATATATATATATATGGATGGTAGACAATGTTTTTAAATCATTTCGGGTGTCGATCCGTTCATTCTGTGAAGAGTCACGACCTTTCACTAATATCTCATTTGGCATTTTCAAGTGTTGGCTGCTCCAACTGAAGAATCCAACTAATGTGCTCGGGTCGGTGCGCTCGCTCTTATAGCCGGCCGGCGACTGCGCAGATTGTATTGGGGTAGTTCGGGACTATCCGCGGCGCTCGGCTACGCTGTCGGGTGTCCGTTTATTGATTTTTTTCCTCGCCGCCATGTTGTCGCGTTTCTTCTTTTTTCAGAAGCGAATTCCATACTTTTTGAATGTTGCGAGCGTCGTTTCGCGTATTTAGCCCTTTCTTCTATTTCACCCCTTTCTTCTATTTCAAGAACTTCTCTGATTGTTCGGACCTTGTAGTTTTCAATGTTCGCTATTTTTTTTGACTCTTTCAAAATTGATTTTATGTTCTCTTTATAGATGGTGCTGGAACAGAGCGGAAGTGGTTTGTTTATTTTTTATGTTGTTTTTATGTTTTTGTATTCTGGCCGAGATTCGTCTGTTTGTTTTTCCTATGTATGTTTTCTTGCAGTCTGAACAGTAATAGAACCGGATAGTTCATTTAGCAATTCTTCGGAGCTTGGAATCAGGGTCATCAGACCAAGCTCATGATTCTGATTCTCATCAGAGAATCATTGTTAGACTTTAAAATAGCAGCAAAATTGTTATTTAACAGTTCGATTTGATTCTCAAGGACATCAATTCTGTTAGAGTTATTTTTTAGATCAGTTAACTCTCTCAGAAGGGTCTGGATTGTATTATTCTGTTGCTGAATCCTAATGTACAATTCAGAGACTCACTTGATAACGACTTTAATATTAGATTCAGCTTTAGACAGGATAGAAGAAAATGTGCTTTTGCCAAAATTAGGACCCAGGGGTATTTACCCTGTCAGGAGTGAAACTACGCCGGGTCGTGAGAGAATTTATAGGGCTTTTGGAAGAGGAAGGAACTGCGCTGGACTTCTCTATGCATGCAACGCAATACCAAATCTTCTTATTTTGTAAGCAGTCTTCGAAATCTGTTATTAGTTGGGCACAACTTGAATGGAACCAACCACCGCAGTAAACCGAACAACCAATTCTGTACGTTGTCTTGTCAATAGTTTTATAGCAGCCGCGACGCAACCTGCGAGCCATGACGACAACCATAAAATGATTAAGGGAATCATTTCCTTACTCAATATGTCTGATATTGATTCTGAACTTCCAAAAGAAGTCCGAGACAATAACAAATTAGTTATAAATGTATTTAACCACCACCAAAACATATACCAATAAAAGAAATAATGTCGAACGTTGACTCAACCCTAGACGACAAGCCAGATGAAGAAGCGGAAATAATCAGACAAGATATAACACGAATACTACGATCCAACAAAATACCAAAACCAAATGTTAATAAGGCTGAAATCAGAGCGCTTGAAAGTTTAAAAAGAAACAAGGATATCACTATATTAACGGTGGACAAAGGAAACGCAACAGTCATAATGAACACCGAGGACTATATTGGGAAGATGACGAACATTTTACTAGAAAAAACATATAAACCAGTGAATAGAGGTCCAGAAACTATCTAGATAAAACAACCAAAAGCAAAATCAAAGCATGGAAACTAGAACCGGGCATTGAACGAAGAATAATTCTAAGGGAAAAATCAAGCAGATATCCTAAACTTTACGGTCTACCCAAAATACACAAACCAGAAATCCCATTAAGGCCCAGATAAGTGCCTTCGGCTCTCCAACACAAAATTTGGAAAAATATCTAGCAAGTATCATGGAACCAAATGTTAAATTTGCCGAGTCCTATGTTCAAAGCTCAGAACATTTGATAAGGTTAATTAAAGATTTGCAACTAAGGATACATACATACTAGCAAGCCTGGACATTGTCTCACTATATCCAAGTATCCCGATAGACGAGGCTCTGAACCTAATTTCGACGAACGAAGACTTTCCACCATACGTGGGGGAACTCTCCGAACACTGTTTGAAGAAAACATATTTTTCCTTTAACTAGCAGATTTACAGACAGACCCCACGGTGCCTCAATGGGATCATCTCTATCACTCGTTATAGCCAACCTGTTTATAATATGGCCTCACGGAAACGAACTTCTAAACAACTTCCTAATCAATTAAACGAAATCTACCCCAGAATACAGTTCACCCTGGAAGTCGAACAGGATAGGAAATTGCCGTTTTTGGATCTCTTCGTCACAAGACAACTTTCTGGAACCCTCGAATAGACAGTGTATAGAAAACCAACTCACACCGATCGATACCTCAATGTTAAATCTCAGCAACATCCTTCTCAAATCCAAGCAGTAGTAACATCTTGATTTCCAGATCCTTCCGACTGACACTACCAGATACTCAAAGCGAGAAACTACCAAACATTTCCGCAGCCTTTAAATCAATGGATATTCAGGAAACCCAAACACGCAGAACAATAGAGGATCATGAACCAAATGCACCAAAGGTGCATTTACCATACGTAAAAAGAATCACTAATAGAATAGGCAGACTACTAAGGAAACATAAGAGCAGAATAGCCTACAAGCCACACAAAATTGTTGCATACATCTTAAAAACCCCAAGGACAAAGTTAGATTGGAAAATCATGGAGTATATAGCATATCTTGTTCCGACTGCAACAAAATATACATAGGGCAAACTAACAGATGAATCTCGGCCAGAATACAAGAACATAAAAATAACTTACAAAACAAATAATATATATATATATATATATATATATATATATATATATATATATATATATATATATATATATATATATATATATATATATATATATATATATATATATATATATATATATATATATATATATATATATATATTATTTATTATTATTCACGTATGGGCCCTGGTGGACCACGCGAAGTACAATTAGAGGCGTTTGTTGTTGTTAGCCTTCCTTTGAGCCCATACTAATTTCATTCTTTCGCTATGAGCTTTTTTCCTTTCGTCAGACCAAGTTGTTCCAGTCTTCCTACATTTTTCTCTCTGGCCAACCTTCCAAACGTTAACCTTGTGTATGAAACAACCTCTATCCTGAATTTCACTTTGTGTAATATTTGCTGATCTTAGGTCCTCTTTAATTGCCGCAATCCATTTAATTATTTCTACTTTAGCTCTACTCCTATTTTCATAAAATTCGACTATTTGTCTAGTTAGCCTACTCGGATTCATCCGTTTGATGTGTCCGTAAAACTTAAGTCTTCTTTTTCTCAGATCGCTATGTATATCTGTGTATTGTTTGATTTCTTGGTTTTCTCGAGGTCGGTATGTTGTGCTATTTATTTGTTTGGGGCCTAGGATCTTATGATTTTTCTTATGATTTTTCTTTCTTATGATTTTTCTTTCCTTCTTTTCAATGTCCTCGATGTCCCTCTTTCTATTCAAAATGAGCGTTTCTGCAGCATATAGACATTCTGGCTTAATAACCGTTTTGTAATGTCTCAGTTTTGTATTTTTAGATAGGCATTTTTTGTTGTAAATATTTTGTGTAAGTCTTAATGCCGTTTCCATTTTTTGACATCTACCCTTATTGGCCACTTTTTCCAACCCATTTTCCATGATTATTTCACCCAAATATTTGAATTGAGAGACTCGTCTGATGTTACCATATTTTGTTTATATATATATATATATATATATATATATATATATATATATATATATATATATATATATATTTCGGAACTATCGGGTGTCCCTTTATTAATTTTTCCTCCTCGCCGCCAGGTTGCCGCGTTTCTTTTTTTTTCAGAAGCGATTTCCATACTTTTAAAATGTTGAGAGCATCGTTTCGCGTTTCTAGCTCACCCCTTTCTATTTTCCACCTCACCTCTTCTATTTTAAGGGCTTCTCTGATTGTACGGACCTTGTAGTTTTCAATGTTCACTAATGACATGTTTGGCTCCTTCAAAATTCATTTTATGTCCTGTTTGTAGATGGTGCTGGAACAGAGCGGAAGTGGTTAATTTGTTTTGTAAGTTATTTTTATGTTCTTGTATTCTGGCCGAGATTCATCTGTTAGTTTACCCTATGTATATTTTGTTGCAGTCGGAACAAGATATGCTATATACTCCATGATTTTCCAATCTAACTTTGTCCTTGGGGTTTTTAAGATGTATGCAACAATTTTGTGTGGCTTGTAGGCTATTCTGCTCTTATGTTTCCTTAGTAGTCTGCCTATTCTATTAGTGATTCTTTTTACGTATGGTAAATGCACCTTTGGTGCATTTGGTTCATGATCCTCTATTGTTCTTCGTGTTTGGGTTTCCTGAATATCCATTGATTTAAAGGCTGCGGAAATGTTTGGTAGTTTCTCGCTTTGAGTATCTGGTAGTGTCAGTCGGAAGGATCTGGAAATCAAGATGTTACTACTGCTTGGATTTGAGAAGGATGTTGCTGAGATTTAGCGTTGAGGTATCGATCGGTGTGAGTTGGTTTTCTATACACTGTCTATTCGAGGGTTCCAGAAAGTTGTCTTGTGACGAAGAGATCCAAAAACGGCAATTTCCTATCCTGTTCGACTTCCAGGGTGAACTGTATTCTGGGGTAGATTTCGTTTAATTGATTAGGAAGTTGTTTAGAAGTTCGTTTCCGTGAGGCCATATTATAAACAGGTTGACTATAACGACTGATAGAGATGATCCCATTGAGGCATCGTGGGGTCTGTCTGTAAATCTGCTAGTTAAAGGAAAAATATGTTTTCTTCAAACAGTGTTCGGAGAGTTCCCCCACGTATGGTGGAAAGTCTTCGTTCGTCGAAATTAGGTTCAGAGCCTCGTCTATCGGGATACTTGGATATAGTGAGACAATGTCCAGGCTTGCTAGTATGTATGTATCCTTAGTTGCAAATCTTTAATTAACCTTATCAAATGTTCTGAGCTTTGAACATAGGACTCGGCAAATTTAACATTTGGTTGCATGATACTTGCTAGATATTTTTCCAAATTTTGTGTTGGAGAGCCGAAGGCACTTATCTGGGCCTTAATGGGATTTCTGGTTTGTGTATTTTGGGTAGACCGTAAAGTTTAGGATATCTGCTTGATTTTTCCCTTAGAATTATTCTTCGTTCAATGCCCGGTTCTAGTTTCCATGCTTTGATTTTGCTTATGGTTGTTTTATCTAGATAGTTTCTGGACCTCTATTCACTGGTTTATATGTTTTTTCTAGTAAAATGTTCGTCATCTTCCCAATATAGTCCTCGGTGTTCATTATGACTGTTGCGTTTCCTTTGTCCACCGTTAATATAGTGATATCCTTGTTTCTTTTTAAACTTTCAAGCGCTCTGATTTCAGCCTTATTAACATTTGGTTTTGGTATTTTGTTGGATCGTAGTATTCGTGTTATATCTTGTCTGATTATTTCCGCTTCTTCATCTGGCTTGTCGTCTAGGGTTGAGTCAACGTTCGACATTATTTCTTTTATTGGTATATGTTTTGGTGGTGGTTAGATACATTTATAACTAATTTGTTATTGTCTCGGACTTCTTTTGGAAGTTCAGAATCAATATCAGACATATTGAGTAAGGAAATGATTCCCTTAATCATTTTATGGTTGTCGTCATGGCTCGCAGGTTGCGTCGCGGCTGCAATAAAACTATTGACAAGACAACGTACAGAATTGGTTGTTCGGTTTACTGCGGTGGTTGGTTCCATTCAAGTTGTGCCCAACTAATAACAGATTTCGAAGACTGCTTACAAAATATGAAGATTTGGTATTGCGTTGCATGCATAGAGAAGTCCAGCGCAGTTCCTTCCTCTTCCAAAAGCCCTATAAATTCTCTCACGAACCGGCGTAGTTTTACTCCTGACAGGGTAAATACCCCTGGGTCCTAATTTTGGCGAAAGCACATTTTCTTCTATCCTGTCTAAAGCTAAATCTAATATTAAAGACGTTATCATGTGAGTCTCTGAATTGTACATTAGGATTCAGCAACAGAATAATACAATCCAGACCCTTCTGAGAAAGTTAACTGATCTAAAAAATAACTCTAACAGAATTGATGTCCTTGAGAATCAAATCGAACTGTTAAATGCAAAAACAATTTTGCTGCTATTTTAAAGTCTAACAATGATTCTCTGATGAGAATCAGAATCATGAGCTTGGTCTGATGACCCTGATTCCAAACTCCGAAGAATTGCTAAATGAACTATCTGGTTCTATTACTGTTCAGACTGCAAGAGAACATACATAGGAAAAACAAACAGACGACTCTCGGCCAGAATACAAAAACATAAAAACAACATAAAAAATAAACAAACCACTTCCGCTCTGTTCCAGCACCATCTATAAAGAGAACATAAAATCAATTTTGAAAGAATCAAAAAAAATAGCAAACATTGAAAACTACAAGGTCCGAACAATCAGAGAAGTTCTTGAAATAGAAGAAAGGGGTGAAATAGAAGAAAGGGCTAAATACGCGAAACGACGCTCGCAACATTCAAAAAGTATGGAATTCGCTTCTGAAAAAAGAAGAAACGCGACAACATGGCGGCGAGGAAAAAAATCAATAAACGGACGCCCGACAGCTTAGCCGAGCGCCGCGGATAGTCCCGAACTACCCCAATACAATCTGCGCAGTCGCCGGCCGGCTATAAGAGCGAGCGCACCGACCCGGGCACATTAGTTGGATTCATCAGTTAGAGCAGACAACACTTGAAAATGCCAAATGAGATATTAGTGAAAGGTCGTGACTCTTCACAGAATGAACGGATCGACACCCGAAATGATTTAAAAACATTGTCTACCATCCGTGAATATATATATATATATATATATATATATATATATATATATATATATATATATATATATATATATATATATATATATATATATATAGGATCTAATTACAGAGGTATGACCATGCAACGTTTTAAAATAAAATACAGCTAAAGCATATAGAATATGCCTGAGCAAAATTCATTAGAAAAATATGTAGTGTCAAGAATCGTTTTAACGATTTAAAAATAGTGATTTCAGTATCGAAGACAAGAAATAATGTGGGCAACTGTAAAAGTGTGATGACACCAAAATTGAAACAGTATTGAATAGATATTAAGTATAAGCACACCCGAAGAATTATTGAAAATTTCAAATATCAGTCTTTTTGAATGTTATTATTTTTGGATGTTTCTAAGACAGAGGAAAGATTCTCGTACGCAACAATGTCCAACCACATAAAAGAAGCACTGTTGGAAATCGAATGAAAAGTTTTTCCATATCGAATCTATTCTTCAGGCTGGTATGATCGATTTTTTTCCATCGAACCTGTGAAAACCCAGTTTTGAAACTGGAATCGGAAGTTCTTTTACAACCAACATATTTTCTAGAATTAGTGTAATCGAATTACCACCTTTCACGATGCATCAACGACGAAAGTACTTACATATATTTTTCCAATTTGGAAGATGTTTGATAGTGAGTCTATGAACAAATTCATTGTTTCTTGTTGAAATATATACAGTATAGAAACAATAAATAGTTTATATATTTCGGAGGCAAACTAGTAATATAAAGGGTAACAAAATTAGTTACCCCCCGCAGTCTGTCCTAACATCTAAACTCATACAAACCCTCAATCAGCCAATAGTCACGTATGGATTATGGATGGAAGACTTTCCCACAGCCTTTCTCACAAAGAAAACAGAAGAAATACAGTATTTCTAAGAATAGTACGCAAATATAGAACTCAAGCAATTATACTATTTAGATATGCAACTCTTCTATTGGAACCTTTGGTGAGAAACACTAAACTCGATGATTTTTACTACCAAACACCATCGTTCACCATCATTCGCCACCAAATCAACTGACATAAATATCATCTAAACAACAACTGAACATCTAATATGGTTGAAATTTTCAAGGTTATCTTCCAACGCACGCACAATAATTATATCACAAGAATATTTTTGACGTGTAACGCCATCTTCATGTTGAGGCATATATATATATATATATATATATATATATATATATATATATATATATATATATATATATATATATATATATATATTGAAGAGAAGAGAGAGAAGAGAAGAGAAGTTGGTAACACATGGATTAGAAATATAGACTTTTCAGCATGTTCGGGGAAACAAGGTAAAACGGTGCCAAGCTTGCGTAGACTCAAATAATCGACATTTTAAACATTTAAATTAATTATGTGTTTCTCAATGTGTTATTTGTTTTGGTGTGAAAAATTAGTGCTAGTAAATGTCAACTTTGGCATTAACGACAATAATGTGTAAGTTTTCGTTTTTTTACCAAACCTAATTTATCCTAAACAAACTAAGATTTATAATTTTTTTAAATCTTAGTTTTTTTTTTAATTAATATGAATTTCCATCAAACAAATTTTTCCTAAAACTATATATGTTCCTAAATTATTCCGGGTGTCCATCCGTTTTTTAGGGTGTTTGCAACAGTTTTGTGCGGCTTGTAGACTGTTCTGATCTTATGTCTTTTTAGTAGTCTGCCTATCCTATCAATGATTCCTTTTACGTATGGTAGCACGGCCTTTGGTGTATTTGGTTCTTTATCCTTTATTGCTCTTCGTGTTTGATTTTTCTGTCAGTTAATGACCTTCCTGATCTAAGGTATCCTGCTTAAGGTATAGGTCGGTGTGAGTTGCTTTTCTATACACTGTGTGTTCGAGGTTTCCAGAAAGTTGTCTTGTGATGAGATCAAAAAACGGCAGTTTCCTATCCTGTTCTACTTCCAGGGTGAACTGTATTCTGGGGTGGATTTCGATCAATTGGGTTAGGAAGTTGTTCAAAAGTTCGTTGCTGTGAGGCCATATTATAAGCGTAGCGTTTCCAAAGCTTAGGTTTTAAGGGAACATTGGGTAATGCTTTTGTTTCGAAGTCTGTCGTGAACAGGTTGGTTATAATGGGCGATAGTGAAGATCCCATTGGAACACCGTACGTCTGTCTGTAGATCTGATGGTTGAAGGAAAAATATGTGTTCTTCAGGCAGTATTCGGAGAGTTCATCGATGTATGGTGAAATGTCTTCGTACGTCGAAATTAGTTTTGGTTCTGTTGGAAATTAGGTTTGGTTTCATCTATAGGGATACATGGATCTAGTGAGACCCAGGCTTGCTAGTATGTCTGTTTCCTCTAGTTGGAAATATTTAATTATTCTTGTCAAATATGTTCTGAGTTGAAATATAGGACTCGATAAGTTTAACGCTTTACACACACATATATATATATATATATATATATATATATATATATATATATATATATATATATATATATATATATATATATATTTAGTGAGGGTCGGTGAAAAAGAATAATTTAATAAATTTAATAACAGATGACCCGTATTCCTTACCCTAATACCTTCAAGAAAATAAAAAACAGAAGTGTGTAGAGGTACATTCTATATATAACTCGATATTAGATTGGCCCTTATTTCTAATTCAAACTAAACGTATTAAAAGTACATTTCCGCAACTTCCATTAACCTGGAACTCTACTAACCGAGATGCCTTATTGAATTAAGCGACTTACCAGTGGCGGAAATTGACAGGATTCGATTGATGTGGTTGAAAAATTCGAAAATTTTTAATTCTTTCACGGTGCTCAAAGTCAAACACACCACGATGACAATTAAATAGGAGTATTACAAAAAGTATATTTTATTTTCTAGGGAAGATGATATTTAAGTTTATATTATTCAGACCGACACTTACATGTCTTATAATATTTCACATTTAGAATTATATACAGAGAATATTTTTAAATTTTTATTAAAATATTAATAACATACTGGTGAACAAATGCATGTTTGAATTAAACTGAAAATATACTCACCACATAGCATAATTTGAACATAAAATTTTATATACATTTTCATTGTTTATATGCTTTTGTAAACGATTGCTAACAAATGTGGTTTAAGGATAAGATTTATTCACGAGGATCTAAAGACATGACAGATGGTTTCTTAGACTAATTGTTGGAACGGAACGGACCTTGAACGGAACTCTAGTTCCTTTGGAGTTGAATCTAGATTTTGTATAGGTGTTCAAAGTGGACTTGCAGTTAGGTGAACCGTCAAACGATTTAAGAGTGAAACGCGAAATTTAACTAAGCATATAGCGTATTGCTATCAATTCGACAATATTGGTATTACTCACAAAGCCATGATAACTAGAATGAGCTTCATCCGAAATATTTTTTTTTTTGACACTTTCAGGACCAACTACTCTTATTATAATTTTACTCTAGAGCCCAATCATCAAACTCAATTCAACATATAGTTTTTCCGCTTCAGCAGTACATTTTGATAAGGTGTAATGTAATAGCAAAATGATAATAAAATAACGATACCGAATACCATTACATGGCTAGGTCTTTGTAGGTTTCTTATATACTTTGTTTCCCCGACTTCCCACTTACACTTTTGAGCGCAAAACCAAGTTTTGTATGACGGGTTACGGTGGTTGTCAGTTTCTCCAGACCTCAATTTTGAAGTGGCCTTGAATAAATGAAAAATTGTATAAAATGAAATGAATAAAATAAAATATATTGCACATACGACGTACAATATAATAATTTTTGATTGAAATGGCCAGATGACTACTTTTGCAGAACAAACGGTTTAATATGAATAACAAATCAAATCTTAGATTATTATGGATTTATGTAGTCAGTTCGCAATTTCCTCACATATGAGAAATAAATATAATTAATACTAATTCTAATTCTTAAATAAATGTACCCATCAGTTTTCTGTTGCAGCTTCAATATGATGGTAATTGTCCTGATGCAACTTACTTGATGAAATGTCGGTATGATAGAGTTTGGATGGCTGTTGTAGCATTTGGCGGCTGGCGTAACCTGCTCTCAGTTTCTGTCAACTGTCTAAGGCTTTGATGGCCAAGTCTGGAAACGGCGGTTCCCAATGGGCCAATGTAGTGGGCCAGTGGCCAACAAATTAATCACCCTTGTGGTATATCAATCTACTTACTCCCAAAAAGTACAGTAAGTACAGACTCCGAGCTCTGTACTGCACCATTTGGGATGGAAGGTTCCAATGGCAGCAGTAACCAGTGGGATCACCAAAGAGACTCACCAAAAGAGTCAACGAGACTGACTAACGAGTCTCACTAAATAGTGTCTAGCTGCCTTTTTCCCTTTTTTATACCTCTTCGAGAGGCAGCTAGAAATATCAGAAATAACAATTAAAATATCCGAACCCTACAGCCGTCGCCAAAAATATATATTTGCCAGAATAATTAAACTTTTGGATTACAACAATAGTATAGGAGGCTATATGCTTGAAAAAAAAATTGCCCCTAGTAACCATTCTAGGACATTTAAGTCCGTATCTGCAAGCTCGTGCAAATATCAATAATATTAGTCCGCCAAACCCAAGGTGATGAAATATTTTCATTTAATGTAGTTTTTTTAACTGGTCGGAAAAATCCCAGATTTAATTTCATAGAACATGTATGGGATAACATTGGTTAAACTTATGAGCAACTGCCTTGGCCGCAAGCAGAGCTAAATGAATTTGATGCATGTATACTCTGCCTTTGGGATACGTTAATAGAAGATGAAATAGATGACTTAATTTTGCTCATGCTTTGTGATGGCAGAGTGTTAGAATAGCAGTAGTGACTTATTATAGTAGCAGACCTACTTATTAGTATGTTTTTTGTGTCAAAAGTAAATGGAATTCATTTATTTTTTAACATTTGTTAATACCGCCATAGTAAATTAATTCAACAATATATTTTTTTCATAGTACTGTATTTTTGTTCTCAAGAATATTATGCTAAAGCTAAATTTTAACTGAAGAGCTGCATAGTATATTTGTGAAATTGCAAAAAAATACTTGTTGATCAAAATCAGTCGTTTAGATGTCGGTTATGTAATAAATGTCGGTAAAATTTTTCTTTAAAAAATAATATTTTTTTTACAGTTAATGAGTAACTTGAATGATTACCATTAGTATCCTGTAGTAATGGGGTAGTTTATACAATTTACTTTAACTTTAGTGGCGCATTTTCGTTTAAACGGACATGTAAACTAAGACAACTGTCATAGGAGCGGTGATCAAAGTCCAAGAAAGATTACGAAATGCAAAATTTTAACAATATTAATATATAAAGTTATAATATAATACAATAGAAACCAAAAATGGCCACAGTTCGTTTATAACGGTGGATTCGACTAATCCAAATTTCGAAATCTTTGCTCGTTTTGTCAATTTTTCTTGGTTTGGTGGCATAGATCAGTGAGTTAAAAAACGGCAATATTACTTACTCGCAAAGCCATGCAACCAAAAATGAGCTTCATTCGAAAATACTTATTTTTGCCATTTTCAGGACCAACTTTCAGTTATTCTAGAACTTAATCATCAAGTTTTGGAACTACAGTTCTACAGAGTCAGTAATATAGTCTTATAAGCGTAGGTATTTGTCACTGTTGAAACGCCTCTATATCTTGGTGGTATAATGAAATGTAAAACTTTTCACGAATTTGACGATATTTATCACAATAAGTGGAATGTGTTGATTATAATCAAAATAAAGTGCACGTTCAGTAAAAATCAGAAACGTTAATTTTCGTAAAAATTTGAATAATTGCTGAACGTCGTTGAAATGTGTATGTTTTCATGACGAATATTCAGAATACACCAAAGACAAAATACCGCATGTGATATTTGTAACATTTTAACAACGCTAAAACAATGCAACATTATATTTTTGCGTTCAGCCATTAAGTGATATATTTAAGCAGTTAGAACAGCAACATGAGGTATAATTTATATTTGAGGTAAATTTTTATTATGAAATGAGATTTTGCATTATAGTTTGTATAGGTTTACTAATTTTTCAAATGTATCCTGCCGTTTAATTTTGAATTTTATCATAAACCAAAAATGTAATCTTTTTTGGATTATTCCAATATTGATATTGATAATTAACAGGAATTACAGATACTTTTGTTTTAAGACGCAACGGCACTAAATACGACACTCAGTATAGACAACGACACTTAGTAATAAAAACATTTATTATTATAAAAATATTTTAAGTAAATTTATACATTATATTCAAATTAGGTTCAATTATTTTTGTAGTTAAACAATTTACAAGGAAAATGAAACACTGATCGGTAATTCACAAAAAAACGGCTACAACTAGTTTGAGTTCAGATTGATACTAAATTTTAATTAAAACTGAATGTATTAAAAATACATTGCTGTAACCTCCATTAAACTATGGCCAAGATCCATTATTGAATTAAGTGCTTTTGCGGCGGCAGAAAACAAAATGATTCGATTGATGTCACTAAAATATTGGAAAACCATCGCCCCATTTATTATCAAATAGTTCACTAGAAATAATGTGTGTAACTCTGAGTGGTCATATATGTTTAGTTGGGTAATAAGTATTTAAACAAACCGATTTTTCTTATTTTATTAAATTAAAACTGTATTAAATTGTATAATAGGTGGTTCTACTTATAATGCGTTATACTTTGCTTTAAGCTATGTCCACATCAATACACATTTACGTTGTGCGGGTTGTACATGTTGTATGTGGTGAGCGTGCGCGGAAATGTAGACACCCAAACTCATACATAAATATTGTCGCCGCACAGCACGCACACGAACCATCTGTTATCCACCGGATAATATATACAAATTGTTCCAGTAAATTCAACACACATGCAAAATTTTATTGGTGTGGATCCAGCTTTAGAGGTAATAAATAACTTCATTACACAGAAACAAACATATTTAATCCAGCTTAACCAATTGTAAAGTAAGTGCTAAATGTTATTGTCCTAATAATAATGGCTAGAAAAGGTCGAATGTTGCTTTTGGAGACACGTGCCGAAATTGTGAATTTGAAAAGAAATGGCACGAAATTGCGGCAACTTTCCAAAAATGCAAAGCGTACTATATTTACAGTGCATTACATACATTACAAAACACCCCGAAATAATTGGCAACATTGAAAACGAATAGAGGAAATGGCAACCAAAAGTACTATATCATTTCAAGTCACCAAGTAACCGATGATACTGTTTTTTTTTCTTTTGTAAAAAAAAAAAAAAAAAAAAAAAAAAAAAAAAAAAAAAAAAAAAAAAAAAAAAAAAAAAGAAACCCCTTATCGGTCAGAAAAGCGGGAAAATTCATTGAAGTTTGCAAAAAAGTACGGTGTTTACAAATTGGTAGTTTTTTTATTAATGAAAGCAAGTTTTGTTTATTTGATTTCGATTATCATAAAAGAGCGAGAAAAAAAAACAAGATCGCGCTGGATCCTTATACTAAACCCTCTATACTATCCCCAAATACTATTCCCACAGCAAAACACTGTAATGGAAATATCACGGTCTGGCGGTGTATGTCTTGGACGAGAAATATAGCAGTCATTGATGGGAGCCTGAATGCTCGGCAGTATGTGGACGTACTGCCAGTAAATTTGTTCGAAAGTGCATTAAAATTAGTTACCAGGGATGTCTTCGGATTCCAGCAAGGCAACGACACACTGAAGGTTACGGAAGAATGACTTCTCTAAAATGTCAGAAGATGGTTGGTTACATCTCCCCAATCACCGAATATTAATCTTATTGAGAACTTATGATATTTAGTGGATCAAAAAGACATCAAAAGCAAATTTTCTAAATTTATTATCACAATCAATGTTCTGTGCACCAAACTTTTAGAGCACCTCGTGAATTTTATGGTGCACATAATTGCCCAACCGAGCAATGTATTCGCCGAATTCTCGACAAATTTCGAACGCATTTTACGCTGCTCGATATTAAAATAAAAATAAAATAAACAACTGTGTATTCTGACGAAAATATCGCCGCTGTTGATGAAGATCCAAATTAATCAATTAATCGCCGTTCGTAGGAAGTTGGGCTTTGTTATTCGACTACGTGAAAAATTTTGCGTAAAGGTCTTGGTCTGGTGCCTTACGAGATTCAGCTTGTTCAAGAACTCAAGTTGCAAGACGCAAGTTACGTTAATAAACAACATTTCCGCATTTGGAATGAAAATAATCCGCAAATGATGCACCGTATGGTGCGGATTGTATACCGGTGGCATCATTGAGCCGTATAACTTTAAAAATTAAGCTGGAAAATTACCGTTAATGAGGATCCATTAATGATTATTTAATTCCAAATCTGAATGGTGTTGATTTGGCGATGTGGTTCCAACAGGACGGCTGCACATGTCATGTAGGTAACGCAACAATCGATTTATTGAGGGAACAATTCGGTGAGAAAATTATTTTGAGGCCTGGACCTGTTAATTGGCCACCAAGATCATGTTTATGCAAATGTATAATCCGCAAATGATCCACCAATTATCGTTGTATCCAGAAAAATGCACCGTATTTTCAATGATGCCACCGGATTGCATACCGGTTGCATCATTGAGCCGTCTATCTTTAAAAATCAAGCTGGAAAGTTACCGTTAATGAGGATCATTATAAAGCGACGATCAATGATTATTTAATTCCAAATCTGAATGGTATCTGGCGATGTGGTTCCAACAGGACGGCTGCTCGTGTCATAGAGCCAACGCAACAATCGATTTATTGTGGGAACAATTCGATGAGAAAATTATTTTGAAGCCTGGACCTGTTAATTGTAAAGGTCATGTTTATGCCCATAAACCAGCAATCATTGACGCCTTGGAAGCCAACATAACTCGGACAATTGTGAACATAAGACCCCAAATGCTTGAAAAAGTGGTCGGAAATTGGACTGACAGAATGCGCTTTCTCAGGAGCAGCCGCGATGCATATTTGTCCGAAATTGTTTTCAAACATTAATGCCTTTGAATGTTTTTTCACATAAAATAAATAATTGCAAGACATCTAAGTTAGTTGTTATTTTATTTGAATTTAAAGTTCGGACGCACTAAAAAAATTACCCTATATATTATCAACACCGGCCGTCAACAGACATAGAGGAAAATCTCGTAGCAGACTGAAAGACCAGGCAGAGAAAAGCTGGGAGAACTAAACGTGGGAAATTGGGAAGACAAGGCAAGAGATAAGAACCAATGGTGCCTCCCCAGGCCAAAACCCATCCAGGGTTGTTGGGCGAATGCTGATGATGATTGCAGAAAAAATCTGTTTTTTTATCAGCAAGAGAAGCATGAAGGTTATTTTGCTTCAGGATAACTCACTCAATACATACAATAAATATTTTTTGAAATTAATCAACGACTTTGGTTTAGAGGTTTCATAGTTATTAGCAAATTCGGCCCTTCAAATTAACAGTTGTTTAGACTTGCAACACCCTCTGGTTGATATCCACTTTGCTTTATTTAAATATTTATTTAAGCCCATTCTCTTGTAGCGACGTAGGATGATTTTGTTTTACATACAATATGCATGCGTGGTTTATGAACTCTCTATAATTTTATTTCATTCTTCGCGGTTCCGTGCAATATTTCATCTATAATTGTTTTTCTCCATGTCATACGGGGTCTGCCTCTTGTTCGTTTTCCGGGTGAATTCCATAGTAGGGTTAATCGAGCTGGGGTGTTAACCGGCTTTCTTAGAGTTTGACTTTACCACTTATATATTCTTCTTTCGATGTCTTTGTTTACATCTTTTTGTCCAGTTATTTGCTATAGTTCTATGTTTGTGATTCTCTTGGGCCACTAAATGCCCAGTATATTTCTAAGATATCTGTTTATGTATGCTTTTTTTGTATGAGTTTTTTTCTGAGTGCTGTGGTAACCATCAATATTTCAGAATCATAAAGCAGCAATGATTTCCCTACTCTGATTTTTCTCATACTGCAAATATTTCGTTTTCTTTATTGTTTGTTGGAACAATCAGATAAAGTCTTCGCGAAAGTATACAGTCTTGTTTGACTTCAGTTTCCGTTTTATTTGGGTCTGATAGTTGTCCATTGTGCAGTACACGGTATTGATATTTTGTATACATTTCTTTCATTAGTTTGATTATTTTGGACGGAAGACATTTAATTTTAGTTTATTCCAATTGCTTTCTATATTTACTGAATCAAATGTTCGTTTATAATGATTAACAAGCAGATAAACAAGTGAGTTAAATTCAAGCAACTGTCCTTATATCATGCTTGCGGTGTTGATGTTGTCTATGCATGAAGAGCCACATCAGAATTTGTTTTGCTCTTTCTAATCATTCCGTTTAGAACATCACTAATACGTTTTAATACAATGCGATTGAAAATTTTGATAGCCTCATTCAATAGCAATGAAGTCCCTCCAGTTTTCAAAATTTGAATCATTTCAATCACTAGATACTTTTTCCAGTCTTTGGAAATCTCGCTTTTCTCCAGATTTTTTGAATGAATGGTAGTAATATATTGGTTGTTAGACTCATCTAGATCTTCAGTATATCGGCTGTAATCATCATTTTTTGGTGTTGTTCCTTTTTTAAAATTCTCGTTTTCTTTGGTTCATTTATTCTTTGAAGCAATATCATTGATAATTGTTACTTTGCTTTAAAATACATCGTTTAATTTTTTTTCCAACATAATACTAGTGCAAATTTATAAGAAACTAGAGTAGTTACTTCAAAGAACTATTTAATTTTTAAGTTAATATCAACATTCAGGGAGAAAAGTTCAAAGTTGGGCACTTAGCTGTGCTATTTTCGGAATTGTATTGATTTAGCTGCTAATGATTATTAATGCGACGAATGATATTTTTTTAAAGTTCTATTCTACTTGATCTTATCCTATCCTTATTCAATCTAGTTCTATGCCAGTATATGATACCCTGGTATTTTCAACCCTATTCAATTTTATTTATTTCAATTATTTTTTGTTCCTCTTCTCTTTTATATTTTTCAGTTGCATTTCTGATCATAGTTTGGATGCTTATCGTTTTGTTTAAAGGTTTGGTAAAAAGCTTATTTCAATTGGTCCTTATCCAATTTGGTCATATCCATTCTATGAAATAATATTATACTCAGTTCTTATCACCCCTATTTTAATGTTTTGATTTCTATTTTTTTGTATCTATTGTTTTCATTTTTTTCTCTTGGATTTTTGGTCACAGTTTGGATGCTTGTACTTTGTTTAAATGTTTGTAAATGTTTTTAGGGAGGAGTGTAAAATTCGTCAGGGAGTTACCTCTCATTCACACTTCTTCGATATTGGGTAAGCCTGAATACCGTATGTCGGGTGTTCTACGTTGTTTAACTGTCAGTCGGTGAGCTTTCTACAATCTAAAGGTTAAGCAGAAACCTAGGGTTGATAGTTATGAGGATATGGTGACCAGAGTTAATAGATAGGTGATAGTGGTTCGGAGCCCATGTCAAGCTGTAGGTCCAGTCCTAAATAGTCCCAGTTTCTAATATGATTCTATACCAAAATCCTTTAACTTTTTTTCTATTCTATTTATTTTTTTACGATTCTTCTCTATTTTTTTTATCATTGTCTTCATTCTTGAAGCAGATACTTGAATCGTTCCTATTAAATATGGTAGGTAAATATCTGTTTAAACGCATAATGCATAATGATGTTGAGTATAATGTACCCTTTCCTCTCATTGGATAATTTGTTTGTTTTCGTACAATAATATCTGTGGTTTAATAAGATTATTAGTGGGTAGTAAATTTACAAAATATTCTTAAATATTTATAATAAATAACTAAATTCTAAAACTAAAGAAATGGATTTACGAGTTTGGGAAGGAAATTATTGAATGTTTTCAGGAAAAATGATGTTATGGTCGTGATTGCTAATGTTATGGTCAAATGTTGATCCGATGATGGGAACCAGAGTGAACGTGAATTGAATCGGTTAGTTTTAGAGCTTTATTTTTGGTAGAAATTTTGATTAAAAAAAGACCTGGTGTGGTATTGTCAATTTTTTAATAATCTGTTTTTCCTCATCAGCAGCATTTTTAAAGCGCCGCTG
Organism: Cosmopolites sordidus; assembly: GCA_031761425.1. Classification (NCBI taxonomy): domain Eukaryota; kingdom Metazoa; phylum Arthropoda; class Insecta; order Coleoptera; family Curculionidae; genus Cosmopolites; species Cosmopolites sordidus. The sequence goes on from JARFXV010001436.1 coordinate 128,771, forward strand.
TTAAATATAATGAAGGAAATAGAATTGAAATTTTTAATAATATGATATTTAATAGAGTATTAACTTATCTGCATTTATTGACATAAATGTTCGTAACTATCTTTGAGTTTAAATTTCAATTTATAGTTTGAAGTAGTTTTTGGTTCATTTTGTAATTTTGGAGATTTTTTTTTATTCGCACTTAAAGACAAATCCAAAAGCCAGTGGGATATATTTATATTAAGTATATCATTATGAAACGTCATAATAACGTTAATTAAACATTTATGTTAAACTCGAAGGGATTTACCACTAGACACCAAAACAATTTTTTTCTAAACTTCTCGACCCGCGTTTCACTGACCATGTTATCAATCATCACTTCATGACATAACTCATCACTTCGTAACATACTTAGTGAAACGTGCGCCCAGATGTTTTTGAAAAATTTGGTGATTAATTGATTATTGAATCTTGAATATTGAATCATCTCTTGATAATGCAAACATGGTTATCGAAATGCGCGTCGGAAAGTTTAGAAAAAAAGTGTTTTGGTTAGTGTTTCATACCAACAGTTTCAATTGAAGAATTAAATTATTATCTTGTTATATTTTTTTTTTTGATTAGAGATGCATCAGCAATTTAGGCTGTTAGCTACTGGACCTATAACTTAACGTGAACCTCGGTAATTAGCTATAAATTAACCCCCTAACCTACCCCGCGTAACCTTAAGTCTCTCGAGAAGATTACCGACTGACGAGTAACCAACGTGGAAAACCTTTCAGAAGGCATCCGGCCTTGCCTAGGTTCGAACTGACATGGCTGAGGGGAAATTTCTTGATTTTACGTTCTTGGCTGTTGAAATGTAGCATCCAAAACCTGGTCTCTCCTTGCAGGGTCACCCTCTAAGTACTAGCACCCATAAACGATGCTGCATTTTGACCCCCGAGTCGCCGGATTACAGGAGATGCCAACTTCCTCGTCGTTCTATTTATTATTTTTACTGCTGGTATTAATTAATATTCCTTACTAGGAATATTAAATCACCTTAGTAACCAGGACCATCGATGTGAGATTTTTTGAAGGTGGTCATTTACTAGAGAGTTGGTCAAAATAAAATTTTAAATAAATATTAAAGAATGCATTATAAATTAATAAAAAAAACTTTCTAAGGAACTCTATAAATTTTATTCAAATATCCCAATATATATTTTTATTAAAAATAAGTATATGAATACATTATACAAGTCAAAAAACATATGAAAAATGTTACGGAAACTTGAAAAAGAAATAACGGAAGAAGTCGTATAAAAGAAGGGCTATTCTATTGTGAATTGTATTCCGGCTGTTGAATTTTTTATATAACAGGAAAGGCGGATTATTTCAAACCTTTTAAAAATAACCACGAAGGGTCAGGGAGCAGTTTAATATAAATTTGTTCTAACAGAAAGCTTTCGTTACAACGGTTATTTCAATTTTACGGTTAATAAAATAAAAATAAATTGTGATTTATCTAATGGTAGCTTTAAATTGATTGTATCGCTTTTCTCTTATATTGCTTTATTCTTTATATATAGAATCATATTTTATTCTTTGACGATATCTTTATTATTATGGAGACATGTTACTCTTGTAGTTGTCAGTTGTATATCGAAAATTGTTGCTTTATTGATGAAATAATTTTACGTCCAAATCTCCACTTACGGTAGATATTTCTCGATCTTGTAAATGAAAATTTATATTCAACAAACAAATCTACAAGCAAAGGGACATATTTCGAAAAAGAAGCCATAACATATGTAACTATAAAACCAACCTATGGCTGCGGCATGTGAACGACATCCTTATAATATGGCAGCATAACTGAGGTGATCTAAACAATTTCTTAACCTACATAAACAACATATACCAGAAGATCAAATTCAGATTAGAAATTGAACAAGATATGATCCTTTAATTTTTAGAATCCTTTCTTCACAAGAAAACTGAATGTAAAACTACAACGCACCATATACAGGAAACCAACCCACACAGGCAGGTTTTTAAAATGCAGAATCACACCACCATACAGTATGCAGTATGTTTTAAGCTGTATGAGCTTAAAGGTTTGTCTAATGTAACGCGCTGAAAGGCCTTGATTATTTCTTGGTCAATAGGTTAGAGTAAGACCGTCCTGTTAAGAGGCAAAAATATTTTATTTATATTTTTGATGCCTAGCTTCAAGCTCCCGAGGGTATCCTGAAGCATTGTCCAAAACTAGAACTGCTTTGAAATCTAAATTATTTTTCTTTAAATAAGTTTCAATTTCAGGAACAAAACAATTCCGGAACCAGTCACAGAAAATGACACTTGGAATCCACGCTTTCTCATTTCAACGTCAAAACGCTGGTATGTTGGCCTTGTTTTGATTGTTCAAAGCACGAGGATTTAGTGATCTGTAAAGCGTAAGTGGCTTAATTAAACACTCTCCTGATGTATTAAAACATAGCAACAGTGTAACTCTATCTTTTACTGCATTAAAACTAGTGGCGTACTTTTCCATTTTTGATATAAAAGTATTGTTTAACATTCTTTTCCAAAACAGGGCAGTTTTACCTGCATTAAACTCTGGTTCAGGTTAGTATCCATTTTTCTGATATGTTCCGCTGCTGAAGTCTGCTAATGCAGCTTCTCCAAAAATTTTGATGTTTTGCAGTGCTTTCGCAGTTTGAATTTATTGAACCAACCTTGCATAAAAACGCTTTGCTTTCTCATGGACTATACCACCGCTTAGAGGCACTTTCTTCTGGCTACAGTCTTCAATCCATAATGTTAATGCAGCTTCCATTTTTTCAATTCCTGGATCACGAACAGTTTTTGATGATATTGAATTGAAGCTGAAGCTGTAAAATTCTTTATTTTGTCTTCTGATTTCTTGATGGATCGTATAATTGATACGTTGGCATTAAAAAAAAACGTGATATGGATATATGGCAAACCACTCGCCAAGGCGTAAACGGTTAAGCATTTCTATTTTTATCTTAAGCGGCAGCACGACTTTTTTCCGCTTCGTTGCTTTTACTCGGCATTATATCATTGATAATAAAGCAGAGATAATAAGCATGAGATACGTGCTATTCACTCAAAATTATTAGGATGAATAACAAGTTGAAGCAAAAGATTCGGCATCGATCGTGCGAAGGCGGCTCTTATGAGCAGCCATAGCGTCTTTTTTTGACTTTTGAAAGAACTTTTGACCAAGCTGCAATAAGACTTAATAATAAATAAAGTTTAAATTAATAATAATAAAATTAAAAGTTTAATAATAAATACTTTGATACTTGTTTGTTTTGAAAGGTAACTGGTAAATAAATACATATTCTAAAAATACAATATTTATTATTAGTTTTGAATCCGTGAATTCTGAAAATGTGCATAACGGAACCGTGAATAATGAACTTTGGTTTAGAGAGGTACCAGAAATAGAAAAGCATTGAAAACTAAATCGAGAGGATGATACTCTTCACATACCAATAATATAGAAAATATTCCTCAAAAACTAGGAAAATAACGATATAAGACAAAAACCAAGCAACTCTTTGCCAAGGGGTCGAAATTTAATGCGCGGAGGGGTGAAACCATCAAAAGACATCGACCAATCTGAACTTGATACATTACACTCTCCACACCAGAGAACTTGCCATCAGTTCGAAGCTGTCTGTCGAGATATCAAAGACTTCGTCAAGAATACAAAAAATCTCAAATGAATTGATTGACACCCGGAAAAAATAATCCTAATTCTTACTTCACCTGTGAAAACGTACACTTGTTGACGTTATGCATCTATATTGAATTTCACTAGATCAGTAAAATGAGAAAATATGTTGTACTTAGTCGCGAAATTAAAAAAAAAATTCTCAAGATACCATGCATAGTTTATGATTAATAAATATCAGCCCTCAGCTGCTTTTAGCAAAATGAAGACATGGAAAAGATCGTCAAACAGATCTGCAATTACATAACATTTCAGAAAAGTTTACAATAGCGACACTTGACTGGCCGGCCATAACCCTAGATTTATCGCCGATGGAATGTGTATAAAATTGATTGTAAATGTATTGATTAAACTCTCGCCAAGAAATAGACCACGAGATCGACTTCAAGAATACCAAATAAATAGTATCTACAGTCAAATCTCCTTATTCGCGGGGGATATGTTCCTTAAATATGCCGCGAATACAGAAACCGATGGTAATGGTAATTTGCACGGGATTATAGGAGATATCTTGCAAGGTTATAAAATAAAAAGAAAAAATATATAAAAAAAGCAATTTAATGAGAAATTTTCTAAAAATATTAATAATTATTATCAGGCTTAGGCAGTGGTTTAAATAATTTAATAAAAGCGATTACTATGACTGCAATCTGCTTTAAATTAACTCGGAGCATGAGTACAATGCGTCTGGAATACCTTGGTCTAACAAGACAGAGTTTTGAAGTTTGCAACAGGGTGATGTTTCTCATTATTAATTTTTTTTATTTGAAATTTTTATCATTACATGTGGTGGTGTAAATGTAATGTGCAAAATTGAATTATTAATTTTGTTCATTTTGCATTTTTGTTCTACGTTATATACTAGATAAATGAAAAACACAGGAATTTTTTACATATATCCACAATATGCTCGTTATATATCGCCAAAATTATATATAATAATTTAGCAACAAATATCATTTTATTATTTAAAATCTATCATTCTAACATTCCCGTTAGACGAATTTTTATCTTAAATCTTGATTTCGTTTTTGAATACTTCATTCGTCGCCATACGTAATCATCGCCACTGGCTTACAAATTCCAGCAGAATATACGTTGGTTTTACTATATTTCCTTTTTTCTGATGACAACAATAAATATATATTTTGGCTTTTTTGAACATCATATTTCAATTTATCGTTAAAAATATTATGTTTTTATCTGAATATTTTGTATGTATTATTTTCGATTTTCATGTTCCAACTTCGTGGTGAGCGTTATGTTTTCGCGTTTCCTATGTACATACGATTATTTTCTCAAACTTTTTAATCCCCATTGTAATAAGTTTACATATTTTCATAATCATTTTATTAAAGTTTGGTTCTTATTTCGATTTGTCATGATATTTTTTAGACATCATACACTAAACTATTGAATTTTATTGATCACTTAACCAAGTTCCATAGTTATAATACTTAATGTACTTTTCGTACTTTTTACGAACTGCTTTACTGCTTCTAAATCACTATTTCAATTAATCTAATTAATCAAGTTATATTTTGAAGACTTACGACATTTCTTTTATTCCATCGAATATTTTGAATTGGGGAATGCTTATAACTAAGTATTTTGATAAATGATTACTTACTTATTGCTTATTATAATGGGATGCATGCATTTTCCAAAATAGTATATTTTTTTATCAGAAAAAGTTATTCTGATATCTTCTTTACTTTATTTATATTGATCCTCGGTAATATAAAATTTTTGTTTTTTTTGTGAGGATGCTTAAGTTTAAAACTTAAAATATAGTATTTGTTTTAATCGGTGGTCACCTTACATGTATTTGAGCCATCGTTTTCGGTAATGTCAAGGATAATATTTTCTATATATTTTCAGATGTATTCTTTTAAATTGAACTAATTTGTTTCATTGTATCAATGGCTTATCGACAATTATATGACATCTTTGTTATTGGATAAAAACTTATAAGTATTTCCTGGTTATGCGAAACGAGCGTACCAGTATAACAAATGTAATTTGGTATGACTGGAAAACCTGTTTTCCAGTTTTTGAATCAGTGGTTTAGAATACATGTTATAGATGATGCATTATTCCTTGAAATGAAAAGTTTATATTTTTGTAGAGACAAAATATTTTTCCAAATTATGTATTAATTCCAATTATGTATTAATAATGAGTAAATATGTATTAATATTTTTGTGGTAGCGGAGTAATATATCACCCATATTACTTGTTAGAATGTATTCAAATCCCGAAATAATGTTAATAATAAATTATAAATACTTTTAAATGACCATAAAAATTATGTAGATTCAGACAAGGGCCATCCCTCAACACCTTTGTCCACTCCTAAGTAATTGTCATTTACAAGTTATGTTGTATTTCTTGGTTTTGTTGAATATTGGCATTTATATGTCTTTAAAAATAATTATCAAATATTAAAATTCATACATTTGATCATATAATCACAAATATCCAACTTCTATTTCTCATTTGGAATTGGACACTTCATATCTTTCGGGTTTTTAGATAATCTTATATCTTATCTATATATATATATATATATCATATATTATATATATATATATATATATATATATATATATATATATATATATATATATAGCCCCTATAACTAGCTTTCCATATATATTATCTCTCAAGTAAAAGTTTGGTTTTTTTGGTAACTTACATTACTTATTTTTGGTAACATATGTTTTATAAAATAGATATAGCCACCTCCCAAAATATTTCGACGTTATTTTCGGAGAACTATTTGGGGTAATGATTTTAAAGTTTTGGTACTTATGTAAATGAACATGAATTCTCTATTTAATATATTTTTCGCTCTGCAGTGTTACCAATCTCTCGAATTCTGATTTTAATTTCGTTTTTTAAATGGAGTATCATATATGTTATTACATTTCTAGATTCTGTGAATCATTTTTAATCTTTTTATGTAGCGTATGCTATTCCTATCTTGAGCCGTTTCGGGAATAAAAAACATTTTTTAAGATATATGGCAACAAAAATCCTTGAATAAAAAATATATTTTTTACAACCAGCATATGTAGATACCTAAATTTTTGAGGTTTTGAACAGGCTCCTTAATAGGTTGCTTTATGACAACATGACATGAGAATTAATTTATCTATAGAATTTATTTATCGCATAGAGGGCGTTTACGAAATAGTGCCCTTTTGATAGACCTTAAAAATTCATGTTATATAGGAATTTTAAATAGAATACTCTGTATTTTATAGTGGAACACAAAAGAGCAATAAGTTCTGTATTTAAATATATACAGTGATGATATTACCTATTTTTAACGCTTTTCGACTTACCAACAAAAACAGAATATTACAATTAAAGCAAAGATAACCGTTTATTTAGT
>JARFXV010001437.1:0-150000 GCA_031761425.1 Cosmopolites sordidus
ATATATATATATATATATAATATATATATTTATATATATATATATATATATAATATATATATATATATATATATATATATATAATATATATATATATATATATATATATATATATGTATATATATATATATATATATATATATATATATATATATATATATATATATATATATATATATATATATATATATATATATATATATATATTAAATAGAATTAAAAATTAAATAAAAAAAATTCAAATAAAATAAAATAATATATATTTTAAAAATAAAACTTATAGATAACAAAGTATAAAATTGTTTTATTCCTTTTTAAAAAATGAACTATCACAAAGTAACGCACAAATCAATGGATTATTAATTTATAATTACAAATATTTTCAATAAAGTTGTTTTCGACAAAATCAAATAGCCTATCTACATTTTTTGGTATGTAATATATATATAGTTGTGGTCAAAATAATAAGAGTGTGAAGTATCATCGAAAAAATACTATTATTTAATGTATCATTACTGTAATGTAATGTATTCAAATATCATATATTTTTATATAATTATTTTATATTTTATTAGGTTAATTTTTCTTGTCGATAATAAAAACTTTAGATGACAAAAAAATAAGAGTGGCTTTTAAATTTTTTGCTGTTCGTTCATTGTTATCGAAAATATTTTAATATCTTTGGTAGGCATTGTCCATGCATCCATACAGTTTTAAATGTGTCGCGCAAAGCATTATACTCCCGAAGAGCGGCGTCTAATATTGCAGTTACGGAGTCAAAACAAAACATATAAATTTATTTCTCATCTAATAAAGCGATCTGAATGCGCTATTGCTAAAGTTTTAAAGTTTTAAAAATTAATAAAATATATTACCAGAAACCAGAGGTCGCCCAAGAAAAATAAGCAAAAGACTGGATAAATGTATTGTACGAGAAGCGCGGAAACACCCATTTTCCACTTCGTTTAACATTAAATGGAAAATGGGTCTACAAATCAGTACACGGACAATTCGTAGACGATTGGTAGAGATGGATCTTCATGGAAGAGTTACAAGAAAGGTAACACATATAAGTAAAAAAAATATTTTGCATAGATTAAGTTTTGCCAGATTTAATTTACTAACGTAATTAGAAAAATATTTTATTTAGTGATGAAACAAAAATAAATCTCTTTGGATCAGATGGGAAACGGTATGTTAGGCGACATAAGAATGAAGAACTAAATCTGCGAAATACTTTAGGAACAATAAAGCATGGAGGAGGAAATATTAAATTGTGGGGTTGCTTTTCCTATAATGGTGTAGGTCCACTATATTGGATCAAAGATACCCTGACTAAAGAAACTTACATGGAAATATTAGGAAAAATTATGCTTCCTTATGCCGAAATGAATATGCCGCTAAAGTGAATCTACCGGCAGGATAATGATCGGAAACATACCGCAAAATTAGTGAAACGATGGTTTCTCGCAAATAAGATTGAAGTGTTGCCAAGGCCGTCGCAATCTCCGGTTTTAAACCCAATTAGAAAATCTTTGGCAACATTTTAAAAAAGGCTTTGCTAATAAAAAAACATCCAACAAAAATATGTTGTGAGAAAAAGTCAAGAAAACTTGGTATTCTATACCGGTTGAAACTTGTCAGAAGTTAATAGACTCTATTCCAAGGAGATGCTCAGCCGTGGTTAAAAACAAAAATGATATTCTACTAAATACTAATGTTTTACATTTATTAAGTTTATTAATAAGCATTCGTTTTCACAATTTAAGGCTATAAGTGATATACTCTTTTTTTTTGACCCGAAAAAAAGCACATATTGTTTAATAGTTATAGTAACTTTTGTAGCACTAAGATAATGTTTTGTTTTATCAATATTTTTTGTATCAGGACATGTTACGCAACGTTAATAGTACTATAATAATTCTGTAATAAATTCGTTAAACACATTAAAATAAAATGTTTAGATTCAGCATTCATACTCTTATTATTTTGACCACAACTGTTATATATATATATATATATATATATATATATATATATATATATATATATATATATATATATATATATATATATATATATATATATGTATATATATATATATATATATATATATATATATATATATATATATATATATATACATATATACATATCATTATAGTATATAATGTATGTGGATTTTTTACTACTAGGGCGCTATAATAGACATTTTACATTTATTCCTTTTGTTTATAAACCAACAATTATACTTCACTTTTCGCAGGTTTAATTCGATTTCAACATTTATCTCCGACAAATAACCAGTCGACGGTTGGTGGCAAAAACGTAAAAATGAGTGAAATAAAACGGTAAATTTTTGAGACATTAAAAAAAAAAAGATTCAAAGCGACTAACGCCGCTCGTGAGATTTGCGAAGTAGCAGTGCAAAGAGGTAGAGGGTAACGGTACGGCAGAGACAGGAGTCTTGAAGGTAGGGGAAGATTAGGTCGTCAACGTTCTCTCGAATCGCATAATGCTATTGATCGGCATTTGCCAGGCACAGGAATGGTATCAAAAAGCTGTGGAAACATCCCTTATGAAGTATCATCGCAAGTTCGTCCATTTCAACAATCTTGATGACGTGAAGTAGTGGGTTATGTTCGAGCAACCAGCTCTTTCGGTAGCAAGGCGAGAAAGATTTGTTAAAAAGTTCATGCTGAGTGTTTGGTGGAATTTTGAAAGAATAATTCACTTTGACTTGGTTCCTAAGGCTAGGGAGACAAATTTAGAATTCTACTCAGCCCAGCTTGAAAGACTATATGCTGTTCTGACCGCAATATATCAGGCTTTGGTGAACAGTAAAACAGTCCTCCTGCAACAAGACAACACAAGATCACACACATCACATCTAACCACTTCAAGAATTACCGAATTGCACTTGTACCCTCTGACCTCCATCGGATTACCACTTGTTCCGGCGAGAAGAGAAAATTCAGGATTAAGAAGCGATAAAAAACTGTTTTGCCTCCAAAGACCTCAATTTTGCGGTTTGGATGCAATTTCTGTCAATTGAAGTGACCTAACGACGACTGTATACTATACTATAACGACATTTAGTGTAATGTTGCAAGAAATCACTGAGAAATGACTAACATCGGCATATACACAGTGTAATGTCAGTACAAGAGCAATTCTATAAGTTTATGATGTTAAAGATCTATAACTGCTAAGATTGACAACAATAGTTTTTCTATCAATATAAAAATGGCTTCTTTTTGTCCAGTTACTCCAAAAAAATTCTCGAAATATATGATTAAAACTCCAAATTTAGTCATAGTACGACTGATCTATTACCTAAATTGGGTCAACGGGCTGAAGGCCAAAAGGAAATGCCAGATATTAAGATAAAACCATTTAGACCGCAAGTGGATCTATGCGGGAGATAAAAAGATGCAGATGGCGTATTATCGTAGGAAAACATGACTTAACTAAGTCATTTGGAATGCATGTGATTGTTAAATATGTCTCGGTAAAAAATAAGTTCTGAATTACATTTTTACAATTTGTTGTTTCGTTTTTTAAAAATTAATTTATTTAAAAATGTACAGTAAATTCTACTTGATGAAAAAATAACTGTTACAAAAATAAAAGTAGTTTCTAACAAAACAACAAAAGGGGAATTCTGTTGAGTCTTTGTGTGGTCTTCCTGAGTCTTCAAACGTGTTCAATCGTTATGGGCAACTAACAGTAGTGGATGCCTTGAATCGTAACGCACTTGTCTTTGTAATGGGTAACAGAGACTTGACTCTTGGAGGCACTGTACCTGGACTTGAACATTAACTGACTTTCGCGTGATAGCTAATAGGTTAATTCTACTGATATCTTGTAGTCCTCTGTATTTATAGTCCTATTTGGATTGCGATTAAATAGTATTTAATTTTAATATTTAATATCAATATTTCACATTCCACGATAAACTATTTTTCTATATATAACTCCTGTAAAATATAAATTTTAATGTTGTTTTAAGATAATACGAATTGCATTTTAAAAATATTAACAGTATTTGACATGTTGTAGGTAATTCTAGTTTATCAAACAGAACATTGACAAATATCAGGAATTAACAGGATTATTAAAAATATTCAAAGTAGATGTAATATATGCATATATTGATTAGATTATTTTAATAAGCGTCAAAAATAAAGTTGTTTATATTTTTCAATGTTTATACTTATTTTCTGTAGTTTATACTTTTCTATTTTGGTGCAAATACTTCATCCAATAACGCATTTTCTTGCGATTTTTTTCCTTTTACTTGATTAAATTGTTCATTATTATGAATGCAGTGCACAATTAATTATTCATTAAGTAAATGATTGTAGTCAAAGTATGTTGAAGAGGAACATAATAATATGCTGGGACATGCTGTGACTACAATCAGTTACTTAATAAATAATAAATTACTAAATAACACATTTTAATATAGTCACGTCACGTAGGTATCTTTTTGAAACTAAAAACATTAATTTCACTTTAACACGTCCACACTCAAACTCTGTGCGCGGAAATTCCTTTGACGTGCGCAAGAAAACCGCCAACAGGTGGTTCGTGTGCGTGGTGTGCGGCGAAAATATTTTTATGTGATATTGTGTGTCAGAGCATCTGCATGCACACCACATACAACACAATTATTGATGTGGACTCAACGATGAAATAAATATCAGATTAAATAAATAAATAAATAAATAAATAAATAAACAAATAAATAAATAAATAAATAAATAAATAAATAAATAAATAAATAAATAAATAAATAAATAAATAAATAAATAAATAAATAAATAAATAAATAAATAAATAAATAAATAAATAAATAAATATATTCGATTCGATGGATTTATTTTTCAATGATTTGCAAAACTTCTCATGTCTTCTAAAAAGTACGACTTATCGAGCTATGAAAAATAGTCCTTTTTTGGTGATGATATTTTCAATTGATATGAATCCCTTCCAGTCTGCCATTTCTTCAGGTATGGAAAGAGAAACTAGCCAGGGGGACCAAGTCCGAAGAATAAGGTATATATAACATTAATCAATAGTGCAAATTGGCCAATTTCGCTGTTGCAACGGCAGAGGAACGAATAGGTCCATTGACCTAGTAAAACATCAATTTTTCCTTCACCAAATGAAGGAGCGTTTTTATAAATTCTTCGTGAAATTTGACCAGTAATGCAGCTAATACTCTGGTGAGTGTCTGAAATGCGAAGAAGTAGGGTTCCCTAACACATTTTAACTTTTTTCTACACGAAATTAGCTTTTTTCTTTGATAACTGGAATAATAAATAAAAACTAATATTTATCATTGAAAACGGTTATATTATTTTTTTAAATATTCTTCGTGATGATCGATACATTTGTGTATGTGTACGTTTGAACATATTTTCAATTCCGATTGAGGTATCTCCAAAACATGCATTTTGAATGCACCAACCGCTTCTTCTGGCATCGAAAATCGTTGATCACGTAGTTTATTCTTCACGGATGGGAACAAAAATAAATCATTGGGTGCTAAATCAGGACTGTACGGCAGATGACCCATCAATTCGGTGTTTTGACCGGTTAAATATTGAGTTGTTCGGTGTGATGTGCGAGAGCTTGCTTTGTCATGGTGAATGGTCTGGTTGTTTTTTCTTATTTCTTCAAAGACGTCTGGCAAACAAATGGTTGTGTACCATTCAGAAATGAACGTTCTACGAAGTGCTTCTTGCGCGAACAACTTTTGTTGTGTTTGGCACATTTTGAAAGACCCATGCAGTCGACTGCTGTTTACTTTCGGGTTCATACGCGTAGATCTAAGATTCTTCACCTGTCTAGATGTTATACATGGCTTTTGACGCACCACGATTGTATTTTTTGAGCATTTCTTTGCATCAATCGACACGAGCCTTTTTTGGAGCGATTGTCAAATTATGGAGTGGAGTTCAACGCGCACAATTTTTTTTACGGCTAAATGTTCATGTAAAATCTTGGGTATGCTTGTCATACTAATGCCCTGGGATGCCTCAATCTCAGGTTATGTCACATGACGATGTTGTTTTATCACTTCGCGTGCAATATCCATGTTTTCTGGCACAACAACCGATTTTGGACGACGTTTTTTAAATTCGTCCATGAGCGAACGACGGGCACGATTGAATTCACTAAACTAGGGATATACATTGGTTTTAGATTGTGCTTCATCACCAAAAGTCGAAGTGAGTTGAGCGATGCACTGTTGTTGACACAATCTATCAACAATTTCACGAGTTAATTCCAATTTTTGACTTAGATAAAAATTTGTCAATAAATAACACAAGTAGCGTCCATATAAAACGTTCTGAGTGCCTCATACAGTCAACAATGTCAAACTTTACGATGTATCGCCTTTACGCCATCTATCGAAAAAATATCTGATGCTTTACTCAATCCTCAAGTTCTCTAAAAAGAAACCAATCATTTGGAATTTTAGGAAGAAAAACACCATGAGATTCATTTTCACTTCACCAAACCAAACCTAAAAAAGTGCAAAAGTATCGTGGTGCTCGACCAACTTCTACATTCGTCCGATTTGCTAATTACATTACCGCTCAACATTTTATGCCCTATTTTAAAACTCCCCAAAACTTCTTTTAATTACCAAATTATATATATATATATATATATATATATATATATATATATATATATATATATATATAAATCAGCAAAAAATCCAAATTTTAGCTTTGCAAGAAACCAGATTGACAGATGATAACACCTTGGAATTCGGCAACTACAGACTTTTTAAAAGTAAAACGGACAAAAGAATACTCAAAAATACACCACATCTCGGTGTTGCTTTTGCTGTCTCAAGAAACATTCTTGGTTCTATAACAAATGTCCAGCCAGTAAATAATCGACTTATGACACTATCCCTCAAGTGTGCTAACAAAAACTATACATTAATCAATGCACACCTCCCAGTTAATGAAGAAAATAAATCTAATCCTGAAAAAGTAAATAAGTCCTGGGAAATTCTAGAAAAGACTATCTCTAAAATTCCCTCTAACCATGTAAAAATCCTATTGGGTGATTTCAACGCCCAGCTAGGGAAAGAAAAAAAGTACAGGAAAACAGTCGGCAGTTTTCCCGCTCATAAATGGACTAACCATAATGGTAGAAGATTGGTTGAACTATGTTCGCAGTTTAATCTAAAAATAATGTCAACCCATTTTAAGAAGAAAATATCAAAACAAAAGACCTGGAGGTGCCCAAACACGTACATGGGTGAATTTCAAATTGACCATGTTGCCATTTCGTACCCCAATTATAAAGAGATTTTGAATGTTCAAGTCAGGAAAGGAGCTAATATAGACACGGATCACTACTTGACTAGAATCAAACTTAGCTTAAAACCTCGAAAACTTATTCAAAAGAGGCTGCTAATACCAAAGTTTGACCCAACGAAAATAAAACCAGCCCTAACAGAAGAGCTTGATAAACAACCAGCACAGAACTGGCAAGAATTGAAACAAAAAATTATTAAAACGGCCTTAAAGTTGGTCCCTTTACAAAAACGTAGAAAACATCCGTGGTGGGATGAAGTTTGCGAGCAAGCAGTATTAAGCCGAAGTAAAGCATTCAAAGATTGGAACAGTCAAAAAACAGCAATAAACTATAACATCTTTTTGGAAGTAAGAAAAGAAACATCGAAGCTAATTAGACAAACTAAAAGAAAATATGAAAACAATCAACTTAATGAAATAGAAAAAGATTTCCAAAAAAATAACACCCGAAACTTTTACAAAACATTTAAAACTAAATTAACAGGCTATCAACCGCAGAGCCTATGCTTTCAAAAGGAAAACGGACAATTAGCTCTAAATAACCAAGACAATTGCAAAGAACTTGCGAAATATTTTGAACAAATACTAAACTGTTCTGAGCCCTTAAACAAATTAACAACACTAAAACCTAAACAAACAAACCCAGATTCATTACCACCGAATGAAGAGGAAATACTTAGGCAAATCAAGCGGCTTAAAAATAACAAAGCTTCTGGTGAAGATGGAATCACTGCTGAACTTTTGAAGTCCGCTGGTCCAGGTACAATCAAGGAAATAACCAAAATTCTACAAGAAGTTTGGCGAACCGAACGGATTCCGGAAGATTGGAAAGATGCTCTAATCCATCCACTATATAAGAAAGGAGATAGAACGGATGTAAACAACTATAGAGGGATATCTCTTCTCCCAGTTTGTTACAAGATTCTATCTCAATGTCTACTAGACAGAGCACAGGTACAGTTAGAACCTAACATTGGTGAATATCAAGCAGGTTTTCGACCGGGCAGATCCTGCCCTGAACAGATCCTGAATCTGAAGTTGATTCTAAGACATCAAAAACTGTACAATAAAAATCTCGTCTGTACATTTGTGGATTTCAAAAAAGCATATGATTCTATTGACCGCGAATCTTTATTCCGAATCTTGAAAGAACAAGGACTAGATCTGAAAACGCTGGCAATTATTAAAGCAACGTTAACTAACACAAGGTCAAAAGTTAAATTCATGGGTGAGATCTCAGAGCCCTTCGAAATTAGAACTGGAGTGAGACAAGGGGATGGACTTTCGCCACTCTTATTTAACTGTGTTCTAGAAAAAGTAATACAGGAGTGGCGTGAAAAAAAGTCGGCCCTGAATATTGACCAGCCCATTAAACTGGGGAGAACCAACATCAAAATTGATTGTCTGGCATTTGCTGATGATCTAGCAATTTTAGCTCAAGATGTATTAACGGCACAGAAACAGATTGAAATCCTAAAAGAAACAGCAGAAAATGTAGGACTCCAAATTTCCTTTGAAAAGACACAATACATGACCTGCAACAGACTAAGAACGCCATTTCTAAAAACAAAATATGGTAACATCAGACGAGTCTCTCAATTCAAATATTTGGGTGAAATAATCATGGAAAATGGGTTGGAAAAAGCGGCCAATAAGGGTAGATGTCAAAAAATGGAAACGGCATTGAGACTTACACAAAATATTTACAACAAAAAATGCCTATCTAAAAACACAAAACTGAGACATTACAACACAGTTATTAAGCCAGAATGTCTATATGCTGCAGAAACGCTCATTTTGAATAGAAAGAGGGACATCGAGGACATTGAAAAGAAGGAAAGAAAAATCGTAAGGAAAATCCTAGGCCCCAAACAAATAAATAGCACAACATACCGACTTCGAGAAAACGAAGAAATCAAACAATACACAGATATACATAGCGATATGAGAAAAAGAAGACTTAAGTTTTACGGACACATAAAACGGATGAATCCGAGTAGGTTAACTAGACAAATAGTCGAATTTTATGAAAATAGGAGTAAAGCTAAAGTAGAAATAATTAAATGGATTGCTGCAATTAAAGAGGACCTAAGGTCAGCAAATATTTCACAAAGTGAAATTCAGGATAGAGGCTGTTTCAGACACAAGGTGAACGTTTGGAAGGTTGGCCAGAGAGAAAAATGTAGGAAGACTGGAACAACTTGGTCTGATGAAAGGAAAAAAGCTCATAGCGAAAGAATGAAATTAGTATGGGCACAAAGGAAGGCTAACAACAACAAACGCCTCTAATTGTACTTCGCGTGGTCCACTAGGGCCCATACGTGAATAATAATAATATATATATATATATATATATATATATATATATATATATATATATATATATATATATATATATATATATATATATATATATATATATATATATATAGAGCTTTTATTTCAAAAGTAGCCACTCCAATTTCAGGTAGAAGTTATTATTTTCATACGAAACGTCGAAACACATCAACTTTTTTTGATTTTTCTTATGCATTCAAAATTTTGCATACTAGTATATGTCGTATTGAATAAATAGTTATATAGTATGATACATTTATAGCAAATAAAACTTTCACTATCTTATTTATGTCGAAAATTACAGAAAAACTTGTAAAATTTATTTACTGTGATTAGAGATTAATTCTGTGTGTAAATACAACTAATTGAGGTTAGTTTAATTTTACGATCATGCCAGCAATGATAGTTTGTGAAAATTATTACTTGCCTGTCGAAACTAGTTTTGTATTTTCGTTATTATCTCTAACAACAATCCTTTCGGGTTGAGATTGAGGTCAATCCGGTATTTTTCAGGCATACATAAATTCATATATAGTCGAATCCCTTGACGGTGCTTTCTCTCACGATAAAGCTTTACGCCACTTACAAATACAAACGCAGGCACACACACGTGGCCTTGAGCGTTGCTTTGGTGTTTATGACTTGGTGACATGCGTGATAAGATGTGAGTGTAGAAAACTTTATGTTTGAACTATGAAGAGAAAAGTGTAGTTTTCACACATTCAACAATTGAATATTTTTTATATTGTCAAGTCTAGATCCTAAATAATTAATACACATTTTATTGGACAGCTTAATTGGATAAATATATAATATATGATTTATTTAAAACTATAAATACATACATAATATAATGAATGTCTCATACACATACATACATAGGAATATTAAAGTATGCATTGTCTAATGGTTAAAAAATTTTAGCAGGGTTGTTTGTAGGGTTTTCTTGACAATTAAAATATTGGAAGTGGAGATTCAATTTATTACTTACTTATTATTGTTATCTTACTTACTTATTATTATTATCTTATTTTTATCTTACTTATTCAACTTATTACTCATTACACCTGTTTCAACACATTTTTAATAAGATAAATTTCATCCAATACGATTATTTTATTTGAGAGTTCTTGAGCTGATTCAGCAGTATTAATGGCTAATAAAAGCTTTTTAACAGTAAATATTGTATAAAATGATTTAAAATGCTTATTTATATAATGCTCTGGTTTAGAGCTTGGCACACAGATGTGTAATTGGGAGGTAAAAAAATCTATTCAATATTTTCTAAATGAATGTCTCTTTCTCTTTTTTATGTCACCTATTATCCAAACAGCTCTCAAAATTAAACTAGTTAAGGGAGTGATTTGACACATACCTGCGCACTATAAAAACTGTCGTCAACAGTGCCATCTATAGTTCGTATTACGAACTTTTTAGCCTGTTCTCGTAATAGCTTAAAGCAAAGTAAGATTTTAAAATATTTTACATATATTTTTCTTGGTTTAAATTAGTAAGTAAATTATAGGTTCCCCTAGATAAGTTATCAGTATAGTCTAAGAAACAAGTTAGTTTGTTTTTACAACATTTGTTAGTACAACAAATAGTTATAAACTGAACGAAAAATAATTTAATTTTCTTACTGTTTTTCTTCGTGTTTCATCACAATTGAAAATTTCACTCTTTTTTGTGGACATAAATTCTGTTGTCCCTACTGAATCAATAAAACAATCGTTTGTTTACTGATGATCAACTAATTTGAAGAATTTCTTGTGGAAGATCAAGGTGAAATGAAAGATCTTTTTGTACTTAAACGTGTTTTTGTGAAGTTTTTAGTAAAAACTAATTAAGTTCGTCATGTGGAAAGGAACTAACTGAAAGTATCAGAGAGGATGTTGAAAAAGTATGAATTATGCAATCATGCGAGTGGCTCTAAATTAGTTGAGAAAAACTTGAACTTCTTATTATGTCAAACTGGTTTTATTCTTGTTTGATATTCATAAAGAAAGTTTTTCTATTCAACTTTTCTTCTTTTTCAACATTGTTATATGTAAAATATTGATTGTGTATACGAGGGATCGTTATTAAGTCCGATTCTTTAGATAGCACGGTGCAACACTTCAGATGCTTTTAGCTATTTGATTGTGGCGTTTAATTAAAGTACACAAATTTTGACATTTTCTGAAAACTGAAAAAACTGGTTACAAGCCTGAACAAGTGACTCACTGGGTAAAGATTCACTTCAAAAGATAATGTCAAAGCAGAAACAAACGTATACTTTATAAAAAAGTTTGGCAAATTGCTTTATATTGAGACTACGTTGAAAAATTAAAAAGAAATTTCAAATATTTCAAACAGCCCTCGTAAATAATTTTTCTTTAAGGAGGCAATAAATTAATTTAACAATGAAGCGTTTCAGATAACTCTGTCTCGAATTGCTTACGATTTCCAATCAGGAATATTCAAGTTGTAAAGGCAGTGTCGGATATAACGGGACCTGACGGCACAACATTTTACATCGCGATATAACTGAACTGCCGGGAGAATCCTGATTGAGTTACCATCATCTGAAGATACATTCTGTTAAGTTTAGGTTGTTATGGGTTGGGTTTCCTTTCCGGCATCGTTTATTTAGATGAACGGCTAGTATTAATGATGTTAAACTTGTCGTATGGTTTATTTAGTTTCTAAATTGTTTAACCAAATGTGTCAACATGATATCCAGTTAGAGATAATAATAAAAACTTTCAAATTTAGATAAAAGTGATTATTTAAATATATTTTCCATATTTCTAACCGGAAATGTAATAAAAAACGGTTTCTTTTTACTTTCACAGGAAGAGGGAGCTTAAAATATCCTGAGTCATGCAGCCTTTATATATTTTGGTATAAAATGTTTCAATTAAGTTTGTTTGCAATTAGATACAATAATTCCAAGCAGGTATCTTCAATTACCTTTACAAACCCAGTATCGAAAATATTAATTATAAATATAAAATATAATTTTTTTTTTATTATTTCGAAATATTTTATGTTGAGAATGTACTTACATTTTACAATTTATTTTATTATTTCGAAATAAGTTTATGAAAGTCTAAGGCCGCTATTTGTATATATTTTTATAGTTTTTTATTATTGCATACTAGTTTTATGAAGGTCCATGGCCACTATACAACCATCTGGAACTCTAGTTATTTTATAAGTCTACAAATATTTTATCTGGAAGATCCCAATTATATTTCTTTCGGGTGGGTCGGTCTAGGTCTAAGCTGACATCACGTACTTCGATGGTTGTTATTGGAAGGCCGATAATTTTGGGATTTTTCTCAGGGTCGAGGGCGGTTGTACAGGGCCACGACAATGTGTTTAGTCCAGAGTTCAGTGGAGTTCAGTTCACAATTCACTTCAGGGCAGTTCGGTTCTCTTAACGGTCAAGTTAAGACCTATATCGAGAACAGTCGACAATATTCCCTAGTGTTCTGTAATCACTATTATTCAATTCATTCAATCTCATTTTTTAAAACTGCAACTATAAAACTTTTCTCCATCATAAATAAACTGTGTATGTGTATTCTTGTGTGCCCGTAAAGCCCGAAACGCGCCAAAATACCATATGAGGATGACGTTGCAATAATTGTTAGAGAGCTGAGAGAAGTACAAGGCGTAATTAAAATAATCAACTGGGAGTATAAGAGAAAAGGACAGGAAATAAATAAGCAGCAGAAATGATAGAATATTGAGAAATTTAGGGAGCGAAAGCTGTAAATATAAAGAAATGAAGAACTGGATGCTTGGACATCCACCTGGCAACATCTGTATATGTATTGTTTTCAACATCTGTATGTACAATAATTTAATTAATGACATGGCATGTGGGATATTTTTTAAACTGGACCAAAATATCCATCGTAATGACCGCTAAATGTTCAGCTTTATAAAAGTGTGATGAATAAGCTCAAATCACATGAAAATCTAAAATTTATTAAAAGCATATAATGTTACTAATTGATTTAATTGGAATTTTAACAAATCTATTTACACTGAATAAGATACTGAAGAAAAAGATTAACGAGAATTTGAGGAACTGCTACGAAACAGACATTGAATAAGTTATCAAGAGCAAAAAAGTACCAAGTGTCTCAGAACACTAAGAAATACTAAGAAAACTGGAAAAGATTTCCATTAAACATCAAATCAATTTTTTTAAGTTCTTGACACGCATTTCGCTAATCATGTTAGCATCATCAGGAGATGATTCAATCTAATTAAGCATTAGATTGGATTATAAAAGCCATGCAAGCGAAGGCGCTACTTGAAGAGAATGCCAACAGGATACAGGAAAATTCTTTTGACAGATGAAAAGTTTTTCCCCGTGGAAGAAAAAATGCAACCGAATAAAATAGGAAGTTTATGCTCATAGCTTTTGGAAAAATGGAAAAAGTAAAAAGAATTTATTATCTGGCTTCAGTAATGGTTTGGTGAGGAGTGTCCTACGTACACGTCACTCAACTGCATTTCTGCGAACAAGGGGTCAAAACACGTGCAACAAACTATCAAAGCGATGTTTTGGAGAAGGTGGTAAAGTCGGTTATTACCTTGTTTACAGAAAAGAATGAGATCCACATAGCGGTTCATAGCTTCAATCCGCTGGACTATCGACTGCGGAACGTTTCAGAGAAGAAGACTCCTCTGGACCTCAACTTTGGAAGTGGTGCGGCGGTAGTGGACGAGTGGCCAGATTGTTTGAAGTGAGTTATCACCCAGATGTTTCTGCTACATTGATCAGTTGGCCTCTTAAAGACGTCAATTTTTCCTAATGTACTTTTTAGTCCTTTTTCAACACAACATCGACGACGCCACTTGAAAGGGTCGAAAATAAATATTTTTTCAAGGAAAATATTACTTCCCACGAAAAAGTCTACCATTCCATAGTCAACCCTTAGTATATTTAAGTATCATATTTTTACTTTAGAACAACACTTCATATCTGTACTTCGTAGAGTTAAAACCTAGTTTAAGCTTCTGTTAAAATAAAGAGTTTTAAACAATCGTCTTGTATCAATTAAGTTAACTGGCGCAGTCGGTAGGATAACTGAAATGGTTGCGCATCGAACGAGCGATTTTCGTATTATCGATTTATCAGTTTTCAAAGAAAAAGTGATCTGAACGTTGGACAGATCGAAAAAAGTTGCATAGTGGCTCTTCAAATTTCAAGAAATCCAATCCGTTGTGATTGTGAGTCATTGATCACCGCTAGACTGATTGACTTTTGGACCCCATCGCCAAAAACAACAGTCGTTCCTATAGAAGAGGTCCCTGTAAGTGGAATTAGTATTAAATTTAAATCAAATTATCAAAATTTTACCATTTTTAAAGTTTACTTTACCTTAAATTGACTCTGATTTAAGTAGTTCGATTAATTTAAATTTAAAGTAGAGATTTATTTAAGTAATTTTAAGTAATTCAAGTAATTTAAATTTTAGAAGACACAGATATTATTCAAGACCCCTATTATTCAAATTTAGCAATATACGAAAGAACAATTTCACCTATAAACATAAATACAATGGTTCAATTCAAACCTGAATATTTAAACTGTGTACCAGGCTTTGACGGAAGCTCGAATGATTTCAACTTGGGATCAAGCTAAAGATGTTTGATACAGGAATTTTGCAGACAGAACAGATGACGCTTGTTTAAATAGATATTTAGTAAGACAATCACCGAAAGAACCATAGCCGCTAAAAGTCTTAAAAGAGAACTTTATAATAAATCAGCTTTAAAAACATTCTTAGCAGGACTCCAAGACCCCTCGGGCACAACTCTCCGTTGTATGCTTCCCAAAGATCTCCCCACAGCGATATAATACGTTATCCAAGGGAAACATGTACCAAACTTGCATTCCAACATTTCAATCGTGAACATATACAACCTCAAAGGCCTGTTTTTAATGATTTTACTAAGCATAATCCCAATCCACAATATACGTACCAAAATAAATCCCACTTTGCTAGTCAATCACTTTTTGCTTATTTTAACAGTCACACACCACATAATATATTTCAAAATAAGCCATTTCCATCCCAATCGAGATAAAAGCAAATTTTGATAGGATACCACAATGATTTCCTACACATTCTGAAGTTTTTAATAGACCAAATCAAGTTAGTGCATTTAAACCCGACCTTAATAAATTATTACCTACCCCAACGCCAAACACCGCAACCCGCTAACCTTTAAGTATCATTCAGTCTTTATTAAAGATGATCCATTTATTGTATCTATCGTTTTTCAGAAGTCTGCTCACAAATTCAGTGTTTCAGCTTCCAAAATTTTCAAGCCGCTAACCAAAGTTAAACTTGAAGATATTTACCACTAAACACCAAAACACTTATTTAAATTGCTCGACGCACGTTTCGCTAACCATGTTAGCATCATCAGGAGATGATTTATAGGAGATTGGATTAAATCATCTCCTGATGATGTTAACGTGGTTAGCGAAACGTGCGTCGAGCAGTTCAAAAAAGTGTTTTGGTGTTTAGTGGTAAATCTCTTCAAGCTTAGTGTTTCACACCAAAGGTTCCAATAGAAGAATTGAACCAAAGTAAAATTAAAATTTTTCCGGTTTAAATTTCACCAAGTTTTTGATGGTTTAATAGGTCTAGATAATTTAAAATTATTAGAGGCAACATTAGAGTTTAATCATGGATTTTTATAAACGCAATTTGCAAAAATAAAACTGTCATATTTACAAACTGAAAATGGATCAAATTGCATCAGTATTTCATAACAGTCTGATCAAGATATTTACAAAAATAAAAAAAAGTGACCATTCGAACATTTTCAAACCCGATCAAACCGCCCCGAGAAAAAACTTATTCGACTAAAAACTGCATATAAATTCTGAGACCCGTAAAATTAAAAGAAATCAAAAACAACTAATTACCATTTATGAAGTTATTCATTCGATATTGCATTGTAATGATAATTACATTGTCTTGTATCAATTAAGTTAACTAGTGTAAAGGTAAAGGACGGATATTTCGAATAAGTTCTCTGCGAAGTAAGAAATAAAATATCGTAGACTTCTTTGTTTTTCTCTATAAACTACACACGTGTGTACAAGGGACAACATTTATGGCAGGACTATGTATAATCTTGATATTGCACCACCAGATTTTGATTTTTATGGGTCACTTCAGAATTATCGACGTGTAAAATCTTCATTTCAGATGACTGAGTCAAATTGGGTTTGAAAATAATTTTTTTTTGGATGAATATCATCTGCACTTTTTCGAATATGATATCATGAAATTGTTTTGAAAAACATCAAAAGAACAGTGAATAAAATAACTCAAACACTTCTGAATGCGGTTATTTCATACCGCGAAACATTTTTACCTCATGGAAGGTTTTTAGATGCTTACTGAACAACTCAATACCGTATTCGCAACATAAAAAGACGCAAATCTAACGAAAGTGTCTTAGAAAAAGTGAAAATTCACGGTATAGCGTAAATAAAAAAAAACCGTTTTATATTGATTTGTTTATTAGGTGGAAAAGTGAAAGTTTTCGTGCGATTTCAAAGTCAAGGTTTAGTTCTATAGGTTATGGTTTTTTAAATGCCCCGAGTGACAAGCGTAAGATTGTTTGTAAGTGTATGTGTTAGCGTCAATTCGTTAAAAGTTGCTAATAAATTTAATTGGCGGTGAGTCAATGTGCGAGAGCTTTCGAAATAGGTTAGGTATTGACAATAGTCCGTAGAACTTTCCTCCGGTGTTTTTGTTTTTCAATCTTTAGATTGTACGATGTTTAAGAAAAAAAAATCATATAAATAATAAAATAAATTACGTTGATTGGAACATAGTTTTCAATGTGATTTGAGCTTATTTATCACAGTTTTTAACACTTATACAAAGGAAAGGAAATGATTTCCAGTTAGAGGCGCATCAGCATCTAAGGCTATTTAGCGACTGGACCTACAGCTTAACATGGGTTCCGAATTACGGTCATCAGCTATCGACAAACCTAAGCCAGTACCCCCCTCAGGCTATCAACCCTTGGTTATGTGCCTACCCATAAGTCTATCAAGAAGTCTACCGACTATCGAATGACCAACGTAGAATACTTCTCAGGAGGCATCCGGCCTTACCCAGCCTTTAACTGGCATGACTGAGGGGTAATTTGTTGTCGGATTTTACACTCTTGCCTAGAAACAATCACAGGCATTTATGTGTGGATATGTGTGGGCGTCTGTGTGTGTATATGAATGTATATAATTGTGTGTGTAGGGTAGGAAGTAAGACGGACAGAAGAATTAAAGAAAAACACCCATCCGAGCTCTGGAATCGAACCAGCTACCTTTAGATTGCCAGGCAGGCGATCCACCACACCACAGCGGCCGGCTACTTAACATACAGCGGTTATCTCGGTGGATATTTCGATCACATATTCATATTCAGTCTGTAGCTTTCTCCCTCCAGTTGTTAATTTTTAGAGTTCTTAGATCTTCTTCCATTGAAGTCAAGACAACTTTCTTCTTGATCTTCCCCTTCTTTTTTTCCCTGATATTGTTCCTTATAACACCTTCTTTGTAATCTGGCTCTGTGGTAGTCTTTCAACGTGTCCCAACTAACTAATTCTTTCTGCTCCTATCTCTATCGTTATTGAGGTCTCTGCGTTATTTATACAGGGTGTTAATTTAACCAACTATTGTCCACCTCGATTTTGGCTGATGTATGGCGCGATTTTAAATTTTAAAGAAATTTTGTTAACAATGCTCATTAATTTCATCGTTTATAATTAATATTTATTTGCCAAATTTTACCATATCTTAATCAATATTTATCAGATATGCTTATTTTTTTTATAAATATATAAATAATTAAATTAAATATATAAATTATTTTTTTATGGAACCATTTTTTACAAATACTGTAAAAAAGATTATTATCTTTGAAAGCCCCGCAAATTATGTTCTGAGCTTGGGACATCTCGAATATTTTCAGCACTTTTCTATAAAAAAAATATTAAATTAAAATTATATATTTTTTAACGATCCTAAATATTTCTGATTTTACCCGGTGTAATATACCAATATCATTACATAATGCACTTTTGTATTTTAAAAACAGTGTGGCGTATTAAAAAAATGTTTTAAATTATTTATGACACTTTTTGACACTATTTAATTTAATGGCACTATAAATTACAATGCTATACACAAAATAATTTATTGCTTTTCTTTTTAACAACTAATTTATGTACCACTTTATAAACTTGAAAAAATATAAAAGAATCTATTGAAACCATCGTTCTTATAAATAAACACCGCATTCTTTATCCAAACAAAGTTAAATAATGTGGGTGAGAAAGAATCATTCCCCTAGCAAAGGCATTTAACATAACACACCACCTAACTTTAAACCATATGACAATTTTCGAAAAAGCTGCAGCTTGTCGACGAGAAAAAGACGGCGTGCTTTTCTTTAAATAGCCCCAGTGATTCATATGATTATAAGCAGAGTGGTGCATCCAGGCACATATGTCATTTGAATTAGACGATGCTTGAAGAGGAATTCTCACGTTCGCCGACGGAAGAGAACAGTTGGTTATACGACATGTTTACCCACAAAAATCACTGTGTTTAAATATTAAATTATAAACAGAAAATACTTAATGTAAAATGCTTATCGTCCGTGCTTTATAACTTCGTTTCATATCTAAAGAGTTTCCGGTTCTTTTGTTCTTTGAAAGTATGCACTACAAAGTATCGAAACATTATATGATTTGACGAAGTAGGCGACGTAAAAATCACAAAATATTACTACATTACAAGGGTCGTTCGAAAAGTTCTAGGGCTTAAACAGAGATTTCGCAAATTATTATGATATATATCAAGAATAACTTGTTAGATGGTATACTGCGAAGGATTCTTCCCCTTTGTTTGCGACGGTAAAATAGGCAGCTAAATTTAAACGTGATTGTAAATTTATTGCATATTGAATGCTCAGAAGGCCCAAAAACAGTTATGACCCGTAAAATTATTACAATGCCAGACACACGAATCTGGCATTGTAGGTATCTTGATAAATAGTGTTATATACAGTGTAAAATACAGTTTACACGATATTTTGAGTATGAAAAACTAAACAATCGACCAAAGAACATTTCTGATGAGTGTTTAGAAATATTTAAACGCTATTTTGCTAAGTTTTTAGACGTTTCTTAACATTAGATGGGATATGGATTTACCATTACAGGCCAGAGATGAAACAGCAGTACCAACAGTGGATGGGAAGAGGTGAAAGTGTGTCAAAGAGGGCGAAATCAATTTCATTTGCAGAAAAAGTCATGGCTATAGTTTTCTGGAATTCTCGTGGTATGGAGCTCATAGACCATCCGGTAAAATACACTAACATAATGCGCCTTATATACACGTCTCGGGTTGTTGCGGAATAGGTCATGGTCTACGCTTTGAAGTGCTTGCACAAGTACCTGATTCGCCGGATTTGGCTCCTAACAATTACTGCCTCTTCCCAAATCTGAAGAAATGGTTCATTGGGCGAAGACTGACTTCAAATGATGAGATCCAAGGTCAGAGATTAATGTAACGACCGCTTATTTACAGAGTAGGACAAATTGCAGAATAGTGAAAAGTACCTAAGTTGAAACAACCTCAAAATCGTTAGGCCGATAACTATTTGGAAGACCTTCGTATTTATTACTTCGATCCATGAGAAAATGACAGAGTTTAGAGATCGGGATTTTGATTAGGTTCGGATTCGGATCGAAAACATGTGGTTTAACTGTAAAAATTCGATAACGATTAAGGGGTTAGGTGGGTTTGAAAATTGAAAAAAAAACCATTGTTTTTATTTTATTAAATAGTACAATATGTTTAAAATATTCTCCTAAAATTTCAAATCGATCCGAGTAAAATTCTAAGAGATAGACCCTTCAGAAGTTCCGCCCATCAGGCCACGTCAGTGCAGCGCTTCGCAGGTATACGGAAGCAGCTGCATAGCTATTGTTGGTCGGTCTTTCCCACTTTCTTTTACAATTCAAGGGCAACTCTAATTAGTTGTTAATAGTTTAGTTGATTGTTGCTTCTTGAGTCAATAGGTTCATTTGAGGTTATAAGTGTTCGTGAATTTTTACTAAAAGTGTTTATAAATTTTTATTTATAAAATATGAGTAAAGTTACAAGATCTGATCGAACAACTAGTGCTCGAAGAAAAAATAGATCAAAGAAAAGAGATCAATCATTTAATCCGAAAACTGCTGAGATAAACGACGAAATCTTTCACCAGCACGTCGGCGAAAAAACTCAAAAGCCAAGATGAAAAACACGTGAAAGAGGACGGTATTCTGCAGTATGCAATCATCGATTTTTTAAAAAAATTTTCAACACTATCTACTTTTATGAAGTATGAAGACTTTTGTATGAAGACTTTTATGACT
This sequence comes from Cosmopolites sordidus, assembly GCA_031761425.1. Taxonomy (NCBI): domain Eukaryota; kingdom Metazoa; phylum Arthropoda; class Insecta; order Coleoptera; family Curculionidae; genus Cosmopolites; species Cosmopolites sordidus. The sequence goes on from JARFXV010001437.1 coordinate 21,147, forward strand.
TATTTTCATTATATCTCCACAGACAAAATTCCACAGCACGATAAATGTATAAAAGACCCTAACTCATGGTGGCAGCCTGCTTCAGCAATGCACACTCTTTCATCATACAAACACGACTACGATCCATTACCAAGTGAGGTTTCATCAGCTATCAAGCCTATTTATGAAGAACTCAGCAAAGAAGAGCTCTTGGAGAGGTGTGTTGGTGGCTTCACGCAAAACAATAATGAAAGTCTGAACCAGTTAATTTGGAAAATTACTCCAAAAATACTTCCTGCTGGTTCAAAAATAGTAGAGATTGCTGCATTTGTCGCTGCTGGCACTTTCAACGAAGGAGTCTCAGCTTTGTTACTTTTTATGCATGGTATGGACTTGAAACTTGGTCGAAACAGCCACGAGTATGCCCGAAAAGAAGATGAGAATCGCATACTCATTGCCGAAAAGAAAGCTGACGCTGCGACTCATGAAGCAAGAATTCGTCACAGGCAAGAGCAAAAGGATGCCCTGGATATTGCCGCAGCAGCAGGTACTTTGCTTTATGGTGCCGGAATCGGATGATTCTATGTAAGTTAAAAAACTTTTTTTGCATGTTAATTGCAATTAAAATTTAAAACTTTAAACGCGTTTATCTCAAAACTCAATTTAAGTCGGTAGACACGATTTCTCGAAAGGCTATGAAATGATTTTGTTCAAATTTTGCACACATCTTTGAAATAACATTATGTAGTCATGGAATGAAGGATTTTTTTTTATTACAACTAATTTTTTCGAGCCATACATACAGCCAATACATGGCGAAAATTTGACCAACAAAAGTGTTTTTTTGTTCAGTCTGTCAAAAATTCAAATTTTATTTATTTTTTCCTTCGTCCAATAACGAGATTTCCATTTACTAACGATATATTTTTGGTTTTTTGATTTTAGATGAACCAATAATGAGTTATGCTGTCCACGGCAAGAGCATCTTTTTTGAGACGTCAAGGGAGATGAGGTACGAACGGCTGAGTTTTCGAAATTTTTAAATAAAAATTTCACAAAATACTATTTAAGTATGTATCTTTGATATGCTGAATTGTTTAAATAAAATATATCATTGTATATATTAAAAAAAATAGTAAAAATACCCTTTTTTTGAACCTCTGAAACCCACCTAACCCCTTAACTAAAGATGTCAGTTCGATGAAAAAGGTAACGGTTAAGTCTCCATGAAACCAGTAGCACTATTTTCAGAAGATATCACAAAAACGATCACAAAAGTATCACAAAAAATATATAAATGATTAAAATTGTTTATGGTAGTGAGTCAGTGAAATATAAGAATGTTTTTAAATAGTCTGCAAGATTTCGGGTTGACTGAAAGAACATAGAAGGGCATTAATAACAGTTCCAACAGAAGAAAATGTCCAGTTAGTGGATGAAATTGTTCGAGATGATAGTGGTGTGTCTGCTGGGCTGATTCAGGCGGGAGCTTAATAGTATCTCCAAATCCATTCATAATTTTAAAATAAAAGTTTCTCTTGACTAGAATTTCTGAAAAAAAATGAAAGAAAAGAGTGTTTTGACAGGATTTACTGGAAAGGATTCAAAAAACTTTATGATCGCTTCCAGTTAGCACTAAAGGAGTCTATTCTGAATGAAAAATAATGTCAACTTCAAATAAACTACTTGTAATATTTCATTTTGTGTCAGTTATCTTTTCTTATGGAGAGATTGTTGCTTAAATTCAAGCGATGTTAATGATATGTTATATCATGCCATCTGTTTTTATAACTGTTTTAGCCACGCTTTAGTATTGTTTCATAGGAGTCTAACGACGTTATCTATAAACCCCCTTGACGATATATTTACTATATCCCAAAAGGTGGAGTGGAGTAATGGTGTTGACTATGTTTTTGAAATGTTATAAAAAAAGGTATACAATTTATTTGTACATTTAATATTTTAAAAGATAATACACTAGTTAATAACGAATTATTATATTTCTTCTTATCACGATATATCTTCTATATCCCAAAAAGTTAAATAATGGTATTGTCGATGTTTTTGATAATAATTCTGGATGTTATAAAATAAGGTATACAATTTATTCGAACATTTAATATTTTGGAAGGTAATACACTAGTTAATAACGAATTATTTTATTTCTTCTTATCTTATCTTATTTTTTTATGATGATAACTAAATAATTATATACACTGAGAATTGAATGGTTGACTAGTGTTATTTGTAATGCGCCCATAATTGCTTTTGGGTAATTTTAACTGTGCAATATTATTAATACAATTTGTTGAATCAGGTGATTTAAGTTGCTAGGTATACAACAAGTTGAAACAGTGCGAAACGATTCATTGTTATGATTGTCATACCGATGGAATGAAACAGCTACTGCGTTATGATCTTTTATAATGTTTTTTTGGTCCGGTTTGTCTAACGAAGAATATTCAGGAATTAACAAGGCTAGATTATAAATATATAGATTATAAATAATAGCTTTATAATCGTATTACTTGATATCATTTGTTAACAATAAATTTAATACTTTTTTGATCCACCATGAGCTTAAATAACCGTTTTTAAGCGTTTAGGCATCGTCGACACCAACTTGTGACATAAATCGGGAGAAATACATTGCCATTCCTCGAATATTATTTGTTGAAATGGGGTTTTTCCGTAGCAGTGATATTTGGCCACATTTCTCTTTAGAATGTGCCAAAGATTTTCGATGGGCGTTAGGTCTGGAGAGTGTAGCGGCCATTCCAATACACGTACCCTATTATTACGGAACCAACGCATTGTTTCTTGAGCCCGATGACAAAGCGCATTATATAAAGTTGACAGTATAGTGCTGATAATATAAAGTTGAAGTATGGACGGTCCCAAGACTTCTTCGAGCATATTCTGCGACATAACGTCGGCTAGTCATGCGCCCCTTGCACAAAAAAACTCTCCTGCCATTACTACTAATAGGCACCCTCCAAACCATAGTGCTTCCGCTCCCATGTTGGTCGGTAGGTGTCAAACACTCCGTGAGAAATGCTTCGTCGCACCTTTGCCTGACGTACACGCGATCTGAGTTCAGATCGCCCAAAAATCTATCTTTTTCTGACATTTGTTTTCACTTATCTACCCCACACAGAGTGATTTATTTTTTTGTATCTAGAAAAAAAAGAAAGAAACTGAGAAATGTACCTCTATATTTGAGTCGTCTGTAAAAATTACTATAGACTACAATCTTCAATCGTTCAGTGGACATATTTTTTGGCGACACGGTTTTTCTTGAGTGTCACGTACTATGAACCATCAGGAATAATAATATCTTATCCTATTAATATCGCGGCTTGTTTAATTCATTCGATAAGTATATTTAAATGTCAAATTGTTTGTTTGCATTATTTATTTCTATTTTACTTTCACAGGCACATTTTGTAAATCCTTATGAGAAAAAACACGCACATAAAGTACAATAATAAAATAACAGTTTTGGCAAATTTCCAAGATGACAAATTCAATTGACTTATTTGATATCTAGAAAGTCTCCTTTCTTTTTTTCGTGCTTTAAAACATTTCTTAATGGAAAAATCCACAAATTTAACTATCCCGCCCTAGTCGCAATCCCTGCATTCCCCACTCCCACCTTCTTTACCCTAATCCACATCATAGAATGCGTATTGACAAAACAGACAATGTCTTTAAAACAGATGAGTATCGCGTGGTCCTAATCGGTCATTTATATTCCTGTTTTCGAATTGGCATCCATAAATTTTCGGAAAAACGCAATGCCAACTGCATCAATTTACATATATCGATCGTCGTGACAATAGAAAGGGGGAGAAGAGATGATTAACGATGACGCAAGGACCGCGGGGAGGAGGTAGAATCGAATTGTGATTGTTTGTACGCACTATGGTGTTTTCGCGGTCGGAGAAAGCGAAAAAAAATGAACGAAATCGAAAACCTGAAGCGTTTAGCATCGGCGATTTATGTTGAAAGTAAAATCAAAGACCATGATGTTGGACATGGCCATTGAGAGTGAAGCTGTAATTATATATTTCCCAATAAAAGGCTTGGGAAAATATTTTTTTTAACTATACTTATTAATTTTCAAAAATTCTATTTTGCAGATTAATATAAATGAGGTTGATGCAAAATATTAGATCATCGGCCTTTTTTGATTTGCTCTGAGATTTATTTATGAAAAAGTAATACAAACTTAATTGCAGGGATGAGGAAAGATGAAAATTTTAAGGGGTCAAGTCTGGGGAATACGGCAGATGAGATAAAATCTCCCAGCCCAACTCTGTTGGCCATGTGGCCAGTGTGTGGCGGGGCGTTATCCTGAAGCAAAATGATTTGTCTTCTTCCCTTGCCAGAATAAGGCCCTTTTACATCCACAACATTACTGACATGAATGAGCTGCTACTGATTACGGTCAGCATAGACCGTTTGGTTTGGTATTGGTTGACTGCTCCCAAGGATTAACCCCCGATTTTTTGTCATTGTGTAATATCGGATTCACATTTTATGACAGGTCACAATTTTATGCAGGAAATTCTTTTTATCAACATCAACGCATCTAATCTTATTCATAGTTGTGAGTTCACAGAGGACCCAGCGATCCTCCTACTGATCTTGAGCTACTTTGTGTAAACATTTAGAAATAGCCTGCATTACTACTCCCTCTTGAGTGTTCATATTGGAGCTGGAAGTGTTCGCAAAGGAATTTCCTCCAACAGTGCTTCTAATTCTTGATCCGCCACTTTTTTTGCTTTTCCGGATATAGTGCACCATTTAAGTCAAATTTTTCAGTTCGAAATTGTGGGAACTACTTCTTACAAGTACTGCACTAAACAGCATTATGTTTCAAAGCCGCAGAAATCATGTCCTGAGCATTCGCAGCATTTTTTTTATAGCTGAAAGGCAAAAAACAGGCAGTACATTTTCAGGATATATTCACAACAGACTTATATATTATCTGTACCTCGTCCTGTGGCTAAAAGATGGTGACGAAACTCCAGTTGACGAAACGTAGGGGATTGATAATTAAATTGAGGAGTTAATATATGTAAAATAACATCCTGCTGCTTTAGATTAGTAGGATTATTAGAGTTGGTTGATAAACAAGCACTTAATTTATAGTTGTGAATAAGAAAGTACTTTTAAAAGTGGGTCCACACTCATAAAATTTTGCGTGTGTGTTAAATTTACTGGAACAATTTGTTCGAATTATCTGCTGGACAACAAATGGTTCGTGTGGGTTTTGTGCGGCGACAATATTTGTATGTGACTTTGGGTGTCAGAGCGTCTACATTGCCTACAGATACACCACAAAGAACACATACAGCACGCATAATGCAAATTTGTATTGATGTGGACCCAGCTTAATGGTTGTACTTTTTATTGAATGTCATGAAAATTAACTAAAAGATACGAAGTGCCCAGATTGAAATGTCGGCTTCAATACAATCTAATTACAGGACTCAGATAAACCTTGACTTTAAGACAAATGCATATAAACTCACACAGATAAATACAGAGAAAGATATCACTGGAGTGATACTGGACATGCCATTCACCAGTATCCTACGAAAAGATTATTGCCCATTGGGCAGATTGCAGAACTCTAAGAGTTTAATAAAAAATATATAAAATATTAAAAATGTTGTTGAAGGTAAGCTTTGAATCGTTCTGGAAAACCAGTCGCAATTTGCAGAAAAGAATATTCCTTTAAAAACTAAAATTTAATAAATTCATTGTAGTGAATCAGACTCGATATTCTGAAATGTTTATTTTTTTTCCTAAATTTTAGGTATCAGTCGAATAACTCGATCAAACTTATATTTATAATTTAAAATAGCAAAATATAAAAGTAGTTTGAAATACGTTATCAAAAAATAAATAAAATAATGTTTATTCTAAAAGGCATTTTATGTATGCAATCCAATTTGTTTGTCTATATTTATGTAAATAGAATATAAAACGTTATATTTTCAACATATTTTAATCTAAAGGATCATTGAAAATGAAAATGTAAGTTTAAATGATGCATCTAATGATAATGCACTTTTGAAAGTTATGAATAACACACTGAGAATTCTAATCAGCTTCTAAGTATAGTTACTTCGTGTTTATTGTCTGAATTATAACTTTTAACAATGCTTTTTCACCATGCTCAAAAACGATTGATAAAAAATAATATAGAGAAAAATTTTAAATTTATCTCAGGGAAGTTTCAGTGAGAAACACAAAACTAGAAGATGTTTACAATTTCTCGAAGAGCATGTAGAGAATTACGAGGGCTGTTATTTATGTATATGGAATTGGCAATAATGGTGTTGATAGGGGCCATCTGACATACACATCGTAAAGTTAGTTCTTGACTGTATATGTACTCACAACGTGTCATACGGACGCTATTTGCGTTGTTTAGTGACTTGAAAATTTCATCTCAGTCAAAAAATGGAATTCACTCCTGAGAATTTTGGTGCAATGATTTACGACGATATTTAAGATTTTCGACGTGGATTATCTCAACAACAGTGTATCGATCAACTCCAACTTTTGGCGATGAAGCACCATCTAAAACCACTGTATATCACTGATTTGGTGAATTCAATTGTGGCCATCTTTCGATCACGGACGAATTTAAAGAAGGTCATCCAAAATCGATTGTTACAATCGTGGTGCATCAAAAACTATGTATAGCATCTATACAGGTGAGGAATCTTGGATCTATGCGTATGAGCTCGAAAATAAAGAGCAGTCGACTGGATGGGCCTTTCAAAACGAGCCAAACCGAACAAAAGTTGATCGCATCAGAAACACTTCGACGCAAATGGTCGACAACCATTTGTTTGCCAGAAGTTTTTGATGAAATAAGAAAAAACAACACGTGACGCAGAATTATTCTGCACTATGACAACGCAAGCACACATCGGAATATTTGACCGATGAAAACATAGAATTGATGGGTCATCCGCCGCGCAATTCTAATTTGGCACCCTCAATGATTTACTACGTGGTCAACGATTTTCGACGCCAGAAGAAGCGGTTGATATTTTAGCATGCATGTTCTGGAGATACCTCTTTCGGAATGGAAAATGTGCTATGAAAATTGGTTTAAACGTATTCAAAAGTGTATCGATTATAATGGAGAATATTTTGAAAAACAATAAAACCATTTTCAATGATAAATATTTGTTTTTATTTATTATTCCGAATATATAAATAGCAACCTTCGTAACCATGTTGCATGTTGGATGCATATGAAGGCATTGAAATAATAAAATATAAGAAAACCATGAACCGGAATAAAAATCCTATTCCCTTCAGCGAATTTTTTGAATTAGTAATGCAACATTTGGTTAACTTCACGATTCATGATTTTTACATACTTCACTATGTACGATTGTCATATAAATAGAAAATAGAATAATTTAGAATTTGATTGAATCATCTCTTGACGATGCTAATATGATTAACAAAATGCGCGTCGAGAAGTAGAAATAAGTCGACTTTAGAGTAAATATTACTTAATATATTAAAAATAAAATGATGAGGACTTTGGAGTATTTGAGTAAGCATCTTCAGTCTAAAATAGAAGTATTATATGCTGTGATATATGGTACTAAAAGTTTTGAATTCCTTTTTAAACAGATAACGAGAGACTACCTTTGATCTTCCAGAACCACTCAAATAAAATACTATGCACACTACCACCCAATTCAAAATGATTATTTATATATATATATATATATATATATATATATATATATATATATATATATATATATATATATATATATATATATATATATATATATATATATATATATATATTTAGGGTGTTAGGTAAACATGCGGCAAAAATTAAAGGGGTTATTCCTAGACTTATTATAAGAATATTTTGTTGTATGATGCTTTTTGAAAAACCCCTTTGTTTCGAAGATACAGGCTGAACAAAATTTACGATATTAACAACATTTTATTATCAAAAAGTACATGTAAAGTTGCTCAATCAAATTATTTCCTCCAGCCTTGATACAAGCCTTCAATCTTCTCGCCTTTGACTGCCGAACTTTTTCAAATACACCAGGGTCGTTTCTAATTGAGTTACACTAAGCAATTATCCGATTTCGCAAATCATCCAAATTCTTTAATGGAGTAGCGTAAACTAATGACTTCAGATATCCCCAGAAGAAATAATCCAGGGGTCTTAAGTCCGGGGATCGAGCAGGCCATGCGCGTGGCCCACTTCGACCAATCCAGCAATATCCGTATGTTGCTGTTAAAAAATCATGAGCAATCAAACTGAAATGTGGTGGTGCACCTTCGTGCATAAACCACATTTCATGCCTTGTTTGCCAATCGTAGATCTTCCAGAAACTCAGGCAGCGTTGCTTCCAAAAAGTTGCGATAAACTTCGCCAGTAAGTCTTTGTGATAGAAATACCGGTCCAATTAGATAGTCACCTACAATTCCAACCCAAACATTCAACGAGAACGGATGTTGAAAACTATCTTCGATACCTCATGCGCATTTTCATCTGCCCACACATGGTTATTATGAAAATTCCTTATTGCGTTTCTTGCGAAAGTGGCTTCATCGGTGAAAAGAATTTGTGTCAGGAATAGAGGGATACGAAGTAGAGTTTGCAATATCCATTGACATAATGCAATACGTGGAGGAAAATCAACAGGTAGTAGTACCTGAACGCGTTGAATGTGATATGGATACAACAAATTACCCTTAAGAATTTTCCAAACAGTCCAGTCACTAACATTCAAAGTATTTACAATTTTTCGAGTAGAACTACCAGGCTCTTCCGCTATCATGTCCAGTACATTCTGTTCCAATGGTACCGTCCTTCCAGTCAGTGATCTTCCTGACCCTTCAGTTCATTTCAATGTGCCTGTTTCACGAAGACGTCGATGAATGTTTTCGAAGATTTTTCGGTCGGGGACATTACAGGCTGGAAATCGTTCACTGTACAATCGCCTAGCTTGTAATGCATTGCCATCAGCAAGTACATACATGAAGTGCATGTCAGTCATCTCGGAGTTTATATACATTATGATAGAGGACTTCACTCACTATTTAAGACACGTCAAACAGCCAAACGTCACTCAATCTATGTAAACAAATGAGACCGATGAAATCCACTTACTAGATAAAACAGCCGTTCCAAGTGATCGAGATGGAAAAAAAAATTTTTGTTCTTAATAAACTCATTGACGTTCACCCTACTTTCGTTCCTACCTACGCTCACCTACCAAATATCGAATATTGTTGTCGCAAATTTTGTTCGCCCTGTATCTTGGAAACAAAGGGGTTTTTCAAAAATCATCATAGGAGAAAATATTCTTAGAATAGGATAAGGAATAACCCCTTGCATTTTGGCCGCATGTTTACCCAACACCCTATATATATATATATATATATATATATATATATATATATATATATATATATATATATATATATATATATATATATATATATATATATATATCTAGGATATGTATATGTACATATCTTACAGATTATTTGTATCTAATTGATTGCAGCCTGTTATCTTTCTTTCAGGACCTAAATTAATTAATCTTAAACTTAATTCTGCCATTCTACTTGTACATAACTCCATAACCCTATAACTCTTAAGAATTATTAATCTTTAGATGCAATTCATTCGCTGATTCATTTCCTCAACTTCCATGCAACTAGAATACTTTGAGTTGACAAGAAGGTGTTGTATCAATTGAAATAGTTGGTAATCTGATGACACTAAGTCTGGAGAATTGAGTGAATATGGAAGAACTTCCCATTTGAGTTGGCTGTACAGCTCTTGCAATTTCAGACACGTAGAAGAATATTTATGGGTTTATGTTAACATTTAGAAATAGTTATAGAAGTAACAGTTAATGTTTTTGATAATATTTTGAGTGTTTAAGTTGAATTTTCATTAACTAAGGCAAGCAGGTGATTTCTTGATCCCGTTTGATAAACCAGATCGATTTTTAATCGTCTATACCTAAATACCTACTTCTGAATAGTTGAAACAAGTGTTCGTATGTTCATTCTGGTAGCTTCTAAATCAAAATGACTTTTTTTTTTAATTTCAAGAAAAAAAAATTATTCAATTGTTCGATACAATCTGACTTAGCCATTGTTTCTGTACAATATTTTTGATAATTTCTATTACTTTGTTAGGCATGGTTGAATTATTTTGAATATAACAAAGAGGTAATTAAAATAACTATTATATAAGGAAAAGAACTTTGCAAGGAAATATTGCATAACAATAAAAAAACAAGTGATTAATTAGTTTACTCTTTTAACTAAACTAAAAGTCAATATACATCACACTTGTATTTAATATTACCATTTCTTTATTATTTTTCGGTTATGTGATTTAGATTGCAGTGATAAAACTATAACTTATTATACAGGGTGGCACAAAAGACAGTTCTCCATTTTAAATAAAAATCTCATCATTTTGTTTTAACATTTATTTTTTTCGTTTTTTATTTCAGAATAAATTAAAAACTTTTACAATTTACTTTGAAAATGGAAGAAGTATTATTCAGATTTAGAGTCAATTTCGACGAAATGTTAACGCTGGAGATATTCCTTGCAAGTCTATGGGTGGCCGTAGGAGACAAAGTATACCATGAAGAGTAAGATCAGCTAAAAATGCCCAATGTGTAAGGGACAGTGTTGGGAAGATTCAGGAATATTAACCCGTCGACGATCTGCTCAACTGGGGACAAAATGACAGCGTATTTTTATACAGTGTGGCTAAAGTTAAGTGGTGTTTTGTTGGCTATAACGTAAGATTGAAAGACTATAGATGGAATAACCTACTAGAGCAATGGTAAATATGATTGGAGAAAGAACGAGAGATCAACCTCAGGTGAGATGGGGTGATGGAAAAGCATCAGCGGGCTACACTGCAAACGTGTAGCGTAGATCAAATATAGATGGAAGCATTTGTGGGAGGCTTATATCCAAAATCGGACGTCATAAGGGTAGAAGAAGAAAATGGCATCATTACTATTCTGCAACTTTCTGTTATAAGGTATGAAGGACATAGAAGAGTTACACCTTTTTAGAAGGAAAACTTTTTAGTTATGATGGGTTTTTCTAATTGACAGGTTTTTTTAATTCTTTAATAGAACAGAGATGGTGTTGTGAATTTGTCTAGGTCTAGTCTCATTTCAGAAGTGTAATGTATGACATTTATAAAAAATTGAGTCGTATACAATACAACATTATAATTTTATGAAAATAGGCAGTGAAAAATGTTTTTTAGAAAATTACGTGATATTTACGGTTTGCGCAATCGTCCATCTGAAAGCACTATCAATCGAATTGTTCAAAAATTTCAAGAAAGTGGTTCGGTGGAAGATAAAAGAAGAGCAATATACAGTCGTAGTGGTCGTTCACAAGGACATATTGATTTGGTACGTAAAAATATTGCTAAAGACTCGGAAATTTCCATTAGTCGACGTTCACAACAATTTGGACCGAGTGAATCCATAACATGGCGTATTTTACGGCGGTTCAAATAACACAGTAACTAATGCTACTGGATCATTTAAAACGTCAAGCATTTGTCAATTGGATCAAATAATTAGTTCTTTGATTTTTCTCAAAAATCCATATCATCAGATGAAGCACATTTTGAAATTGCTGGCTTTGTTAATAAACAGAATTGCCGCATCTGGGGTGAAGAAAATCCATGATTGATTCATGAGAAACCTTCACATCCTAAATGAATCACTGTTTTGTGTGCATTATGGTCAGGAGGTATATTTGGGCCGTATTTCTTTCAGAATGCTACTTTTGAAGCTGCAGCTGTGAAAGGTGTTCGATATCGTGAGATGATAAATGGATTTTTGTGGACTGAATTGAATAATATTCGCGTGGAGGATATGTGGTTCTAACGGGATGGCGCTACACCCTACTATGCTAACGAAACAATTTATTTATTGAGAGAAAACATTCCTGGATGAGTTATTGCAAGAAAAGCAATGTTATCTGGCGATGTTAACTGACCACCAAGATCATTTGATTTGACACCGTTGAACTATTTCTTGAACTTTGAACTAAAGCATGAAACTATTCCAGTCATTGGTGAGATAGAGCTACGGTTACTATGTTTCCGCACAATGCTTCAATTATCAATAAAAAGTTTTTTGTCGAAGTCACAAAAAATGAAATCAGTTTTGTTTACTAGTGTTAATTTTTTTTGCATCAAATATAAGTGAAATTCCTTGATTACTGTGTTTTTTGTTACAAGTGAAAATTTTAAAATTATTTCAATAAAACTTTTTTTATAGCGTTGATTTCTTTTCGTTTTACAATATATACAATGAAACAAGTTTCCAAAAATTGCACAGTACGATGCAACTAAGACTTGATTGAGACAAATGTTATTGCTATTAAGCAGCGAAAACAGCTGTTAATTTTTATTTACATGCCCAATCGTTTATTACTCTGAAAGGGAATAAAAATTGCTTCGTACATTCGCTGACGTTGCCCAAATAAGCTGATACATTTGGTTTTGTGATGCAACAGAAAAATCCCAACCGTTCTTCACACATATACATTACACTCACTCGGTTTGGTAATCGAGTATTGTCCAGTTGTGCTTCACAAACTGTAATAATTTAAAATTATTATCTTTATTTCAATTTTGTTAACCTTTTACTCTAATTATTTATCATTCTTATTTAATGTAATCATTTTTAATATTTGCATTCTCTATGATTTTTGTGATCATTCTATATGTTCTCATGTTTCGTTTTATTCGAATTCGACATTGTTTTTTATCATAATCACAATTTTCTTTATCAGAATTAGCACTGAATTGGTATCTTCATACGATGAATTTTATTCGAGGGTCATTAACATACAAGGGTCTAATAAAAACACAAAATATTTTTGGAGTTATAAATAAATATTTTAATTTCCTAAGTTGTGATTTGTTCAATTGTAAAATAAGCGGTTACCTTAGCTCTGGCCTCATCATTTGAAGAGAATTTTCATCCCTCGAGCTATTTCTTCAGGTTTGGGAGAAGGAAGTTATCAATGGAAGCAAAATCCGAATGATACGGAGGATGTGGAAGCACTTCGAAGCATAGATCATGAATTCTTTCAGAGACTGTGTGCAGGCATATTATCGTTGTGAAAGTGCGCATAGACTTTATAGCCAGAGGTGAAAGTTTAGCCTGGATAGCACCCTTCAATTGATCCAGTAGACCGACGTAATACTCATTGATGATGATTCAACGTTTTTCTATGTTGTCTACGAGCTCAGAAATCTGCCCCAGAAAAATCTAATCCCAGAAAACAGTAGACATGAATTTTACTGGAACCGAACATTCTTGCTTTCTTTGATGTATTTTCATCTGCTTCTATCCACTGTTTGGACTACTGTTTTACCTCTGGTGAGTGAACCAGGGATGTGAAAAAAGAATCGATTTTAATATTATTTTTTCAAATAATCGATTTTTGAAATAAAAAATCGCTTATAAATTAATCGATTATGTAAATGTAGACCTTTATATTGCGGCTCCGTTATCGAGTCTTACAGCAGATTCTCTCGATGTATGGAAAAACTACGTAGGAGCTTTTCCTAAGCTATCCGAGCTGGCTCTAAAGCTCCTCCCAGTGATGGCCTCTTCTGCACCAGCAGAAAGGCTCTTTTCCAAAGCAGGGAATATTGTTAGGAAAACGCGAAACCGTATCTTAAGGAAGAGGCCACCAAAATTATTATTTTTAAACTCTCTTACGGAAGATTTACGGCAATAATTCTTTTTAGTTTTTTTCATTTTTAAATTTTGAAAACAGAAGTTTGTTTTGTCAAATTTTGCTCTTAGTTTGTCTCGTTTTCGTATATTTTTATGTCGTGCCTTAAAATGAATGTTTGTGAAACGTGACAGCTGATGCTGATAGGGTTATTTCCTAGTAACCTGGGAGTACTTCTTTGTCCTGGGAAAAAATTATCTTAGATAGATACCCAAGCCACTTATAGATACCCATATTCGTTCTTTTTAAGACCACTCAGCTTGATTTTATTATTATATAGAAAAATCATAAAAAAATCGATTTTTCCGAATAATCGATTATTTTCTCTAAAAAATGGATTTTTTTTAAATCGATTTATAAACAGCCATGAAAAATCGATTATTAATTAATCGATTTTTTCATTCAATGTCACATCCCTACAGTGATAGTGATAGTGATAGTATTTCTAATCTTATAAAATATCAAGAAACTCAACAGAATCCTGTTTCGATAAGTCTAAACACTCTTGAATAGTATTGAAATATTCGAATAAATGTTTGGTCTACTATTTCCAAACGCGGCTCCCCATGGAACAAACATCTTGAATCATCAGAATCATATTTGACAAATATCATACGTCATTTGGCCATGCTTGCGCAATCGTTGTATCAGACTGAATACTTTTCAAACGATTCTCGTAAATCTATTTAAATATAAATTATATAATGCCCGTTCGTAAATTGTAAACCACTGGATTTCGAAATCAATCGATGCTTGAGATCATTTCGAATAATGCAATCACTGTTCATTTCAAATATTTTTATAATAAAACAAACTACAACAACAATGTTTATGTTATTGTAATATTGAATGAATATATGTGTGAACGTATATTCGGATATTTATCTTTGATGCACATCATTATCTTTGCCATTCATTTTTCACGTATCAATTATTGGCTAATTTTTAAAAAATTATTAATATTCACCTTATCTTTGAGATAACCCCACACGAAGAAACCAAGAACTTCAAAGCCGGTGATTTTGTTGACCACATTAAGTCAGTAACTAGAAAAAATTGAATATTATCATTCCTAAACTCACTTTAAAGCAATATTATACACGATCACCAACACAGGATGGTAGTGCTGCATGTGATTGCAGGCACCATTTGATATGGCCGATATATAATGTCATGGCTTTAGTCGATCCCTTCATCCGCTCTCCGGGCGTTCAGCTTGACCCCAGTTGATGACGACTTAAGGCCAAAAACTGATCCTGAGAGGCGCTTCCTGGCGCTTTGGGTGGCGGATAAGGGAACGACAAAGCACTAACGTGGAACGCGGGTATATTTTCTTTGTTATATATATATATATATATATATATATATATATATATATATATATATATATATATATATATATATATATATATGTATATAACCAGCAATGTATTCAATATATTTAGGCTATAACTAATGAGTCAATAAATCAACTAAAATAGTGCAGATAACATTAATTGTTTCTGTTTTAGGTAATGAAAACATAATGATGATTTTTCATGTTCAGTTTCCGCATTTCATATTTCTTTTCTAATATGATAAATGGATTGTATTATGGCATATTTATATAAATCATTCTGAATATTACTGTTAGGTATTGATGTGCAATTTGTTTTGCCTCTGATACAAATCGTCTAGAAGTTCATGGGATTTATTTTGTTTTTCCATTTGGAGAGCCAGACTTTACCTGGCAAATTAGCTTTATCAGTCTGGTTAACAGTTAATGGAGGATACCGTGTGGAAAGTTTGTAAGAAATTTTGGGGATTTCTGTAGTATAACTTCACATAGCAAATGAAATAATTCTTTGAACTAACAGAAGAAAGTTTCTGATTTAGACCGTAATGTCAAATTTTGTCACTTCCTTCTTATACATCCGTTTTTGATCTAGTGATAATAGGCATTTATTAGCGTCTAAGAAAATCTTTTTTTTTTAAGTTTACCTAAACAAATTATAAATCTTATTTGATAGCTTTGATTTTGGAACTTAAAATTTCAGTTTTAATCATGTTAATTTGGTTACTGAAACATGGAAAACTCATTATAAAGTTTTAAAACTTTGTACAGTAAATAAAGTGATGAGACTGGTGGCCTAACGTTCGATTGGACAACATTGTTGACTTTAACTATGGAGGAGAAGCAGGCCAAGATCTGATGGGTCTTCAGTATGAGTTTGAACTAGTACTAAGCCACTTAGCAATTCTTTTCTGGTACGCTCTGAAAATGAGTGACAACAAGTTCGAGCAACGGTCCGCTATCAAGTGATGTTTCAAACTGGTTGGTTGTTACCAAACAATGATAATTAATTATGGAAATACTCTAGAAGACAAGATGAAATTAATGTACTTATTTTCCTAAAGCCCGTTTAAAATTCCCACAATTCCCACAACACTGTTGTGGGAATTGTGGGAATGGAAGTAAGACAGTCAGGAATTTTGTATACTAGTTTAGAAGTTTTATTTGCTTATAAATATATTTATATTAATAATAGCTATACACAGGTAAATACATTAATACAAGACGAATAAATCTCAAGGTTTCTGAAATAAAAAGAACAAAATCCGGCGAGTTCGTGGTATCTTTCACACTGTATCTCCAGCTCCGTCTCTGTCGCACACTCTCGTTCTTTGCGTAACGTTCACTTTATGCAAAAGTGGTTTAGTGGCAAGCTTATTTTTAAAACAAAGACCGCGGAGACCTGGTAGGCCAATGTTAATTTTAAACGACCAGTAGAAATCTCGATTGTCCGATTCGAAATTATCATTGTAGAAAACGAACCTCGTATTATGTAAGGTTAACGTTTTTTTTTTGTAAAAAAGTCGAGCAAAGGCATCGACGTCGAACTACTGATCTAGGATTGGTGAAAGTAGTCTGGTGATTAGTTAAATGTCCAAAGATGTCATAGGTGATTTAGCACCTTGTCCTTTGTGACGGTAGGAGAGAGAACAGTAAAAGTCTTTTTAGTCTGATGATGGAGATTCGGTTTCTGTGCCATCTGGTCAGGATATTGTCATCGTTTTAATGGGAAGGCGTGATTTATGAGATGTAACTGTGTCATTAAGAATTAGTTTTATATTCAATTGGTCTTAAAACCAAAATATATTTTTAGAACTGTTATCAATTTAGAATTAATATTAATAATTGTTTGTTAATTAAAAAGGAAAGCATAACATTTTCGTGTCGAATATTATTGCTACTAGTTCTGCTTGGAATTATTGCAAAAAAAATACCAAAGGTATACAATAATTAATAATTTACATATATATGTATATATTATGAGCTGGACAGGCCATGTAGGACTAGGGCATAACACAAACTTCACAATCTGATTTTTACGTAATTACTAGGCTAATTGAAAAGTGCGCAAAGCGACACCTATAGAGCAGTAAAAGAACTACATAATTTAGTTTATTTTGTTTCACCCTTCATAGGAACATATGTGAAGTTGAAAGCCGATCTGTAAATTCATTCGTACAAAAACAGCAGCTTAAAGTAAACATATGGATGTTATTTTTTAAAATCAGTGATTAAATTCTTTGTAAAAAAAGGTCAAAGGCAATGGAAATTCATAGTGAAATAGTAAATGTATTAGGGAAGTTTGCCCCTTCAAAAACAATGGTTCAAAGTGGTCGTACAAGCCTGGATGATGATCCTGGTTATGGACTTCCAATATGGTTGTGGATTGATATGGTTATGGATGACAGATAATTGACTCCCAGTGAAATTGCTAAGGCCATGGACATCTCAACTGAATGGGAGTTTCATATTTAGAAAAAGAAATTAAGCTTGAGAAAGCTATGTGCAAGATGGGTGCCGCATTTGTTAAATTCTGATCAAAAACGACTTCGAGTAAAACTTTTTAATCAATATTTGGATCTTTTTCAAAATAATAAAATAGATTTTAAACGTCGTTTTGAAAGTATGGACGAGGCTTGGGTTTACTACTATAATCCTGAACTGCGACAACAATCAGCAGAATGGACTGAGTTCGGTTGTTCAGATCTGAAGTGGCTAAAGTGGTCAACATCGGCCAAAAAGTTTATAGCGTCAATTTTTTGGGATGCAAAAGGCATTCTGTTAATTGATTTCCTTCAAACCGGTAAAACAAAAACAGGACATTATTACTCTAAATATTTTGGATCAATTGTACCGACTCACAGAGGTGTTCTTGCAATGATTAAATAGAAGGAGTTACAATACGAATTGCTGGAGCATTCACCATATCCACCAGATTTGACCCCCTCTGACTTTCATCTGTTCCCAAACCGCAAAAAAGTCCTACGTGGCAAGCGTTTTTCATTAAAAAAGAAGTTATAACTGTTGAAAATTAGTATTTTGAAGGACATCTAGAAAATCACTTCAGAAATGGAATAAATGAATTGGAGAACCGCTGGAAAAAATGTATGGAGCTTAAGGGAGAATATACGGAAAAATAAAGTAAGTTTTTTAACTATAAACTTGTTTTTAGCATTTCCGTTTAGCGAATTTTTCAACTAGTCAATATTACATAAACTTTCGTAAGCATTTATTTACAGTCCCTCTCCATTCTACTTTACTTGTTCATCTGACCGTCCAGTTTCCAATTCCAATCCCTTTCAAATTTTCTTTACTTACTCCATCCGCCTTTTTTATGGTCTTCCCTTTCTTGTTTTGCCTATTGTTTTTCTGTATTGAATTATCTTTGTCATTCTCTCCCCCTGCAGTCTTTCCACGTATTGCATCCTAACCACTCAATTATTTGTGATTATACAGATAATTTACGTCCTTTATATAATTCTTCTATCTTTAAAAAACTGCATGGAGGGTCTGTAGAAATTATTCAAAACCAAGGAAAATTCTTGCGTGCCCCACAAAAATATTGCTCGTACCTTCAGCTGCCAACCAAAACGTCAAAACAAGTGTCTTCTGAGCCCGGTTTCTGGCCTTAACCTATCATCACTCAGGGTCAAGGTCATGGCGTTCGGAAAGCGGCTAAAGGGATGACCAAGGGTACGATCATATACATCGGCTGTAATTAAATGCAGCCCACACCCTATGCTGTTACACCCTATGCTGCACACCCTATGCTTTCCTTCGGGAGTTTTCAAAACGTTCAGCTCGAGTCCAATTGATGACAGCATAAAGCCAGAAACTGGTCTCTGGAAACAATTGTTGACGTTTTGGTTGGCGGCTAAAGGATTGGGGAATATTTTCGTAGAACACAGATAAATTTGCCTTGTTATTGAATATTTTTAATTTTTCTATATCTTCTGTTTGTTTTCCTTTTCCAAATTTATTTTGTTGTCCCACCATAAATAGATATCATTATCTTTCTCTCACATCTGTCTAATAAGTTTCTTTCAGATCGTTTCAAGGTGTATAAATATCTACGTTAGAATTATTTTCCGGGTGTCAATCCATTCGTTTGAGAATGCCTCAAAAACTCGTTAAATAATGAAAACGCCCGAGGCTACCAAATTCTTCAGATTTTTCAGATTCAGAGTATCGGGGATTTGACTTTTAGTTAGAAGCCATCTCCAAGAAAGTTTACAAAATTATCGAAAGAATCTTCGACTTTTTAAAACGATCAGAACAAAAATAAATTCATGGTAATACCGTTTGCTGCCTAATTAACACGAGGGCTAGACAAAATGTTGAAAAAAGTGGACATTGAGGTTGTGTACAAACCTTATAATAAATTAAGAGAAGTTCTGGCTAATCCAAAGGATAAAGTAGCTCAACACGAAAAGTCGGTGATTTATGAAATCAGTTGTCAAAATTGTGATCGAAGATACAATGGGCAAACAAAAAGATCCATCTATTAAGAACACGCTGCTCACATTAGAGATGGAATAAATGAAATATCTTGTGTTACCCAACATGTAATCGAACATAACCACAATATAGATATTAGTAATTTATGACTGGTTAAAAGTGTAAATAACAATAGGGCTTGCATGCATATAAAATGCATGCATGCATTTAAAAGTATCGAAATAGAAAAATGTACGAAAATCATGAACTGGGATAAAGGATTTATTCCGTTCAGTCTACTTTTTCAATTATTAATGTAACGCTCAATAAACTTCACGGTTCGGGATTTTTTATGTTTCATTAAGTAGGGTTATCATATAAATAGAACATAGTTTAGATGAAATCGTCCCCTGGTTAACATGGTGAGCCAGCTAAATCATAACATGGTTAGCGAAACGTGCGTCGAAAGAGTTTAAAAATGTCTATTACAAATCAATTGTCACTGTCTTAAAACTACGCGAAAATAGTTTCAACCATCCCCGGTATGATTTTATTGTTCTGTCACGTGCAGCAAGTAACGGATGTTCCGAATATGGAAAAAATTTGTTATAAATTTTAGTTTATTTAGTTTTTTTCCCAGTAATTTTCAAACTAGTATTCATCGCGTATTCTTAATGGCATGCCAGGTTGATATGGGCGAAAAATGTTTCATAAATGAATAATAATACTAAAGGTCAATAGAAATAAAGAATGATTCAATAATGCTGCTTAGGCGGAAAAAAAGTTACCAAGCCAATTGAGCAAGTAGAAGAAATCAGAAAGCTTCCTGTTTACAGAAAAAAAAATACGTGTTATTATTGTTGTATGATGTTAATACAGGAAAAATGATCAATTCAGTGATGCAATAGCGTTCTTGAATACGCGAAAAACGTCGGGCTTATTTCCTTTTCCTTTTTATTTTCTTATTTTTCTTTATTTGGAACAGATTTTTGAGTTTTTTTTTCTTGATCGAAGGTCGTGTAATGCGATTTTAAAATTGTCTATTACGTTATCCCAAAGTGACGGTTGGATTTTTTTCTGGGTATTCTTTAGCGTGAAGTTATAATTAAGGTATAACCAAGGATACCATAATAATAATAATAACTGAAAAATATGTACTAATACATCAAAAGCATACGTATATATTTTTTTTAATGATCAAGGTTATGTGTATTTAATTTTTCTTTTAGGATTTTTTTGTTTACATGTAAAAATCAACTTTTATTTGTTTATGAAGTAAAAGTTTATTCAATAAGCGTGTTAGAACTTTAAAATAAGGCACAACGATAACTACAAGTGATAATCCCGTAAATTTTTTTGTCCTGAAGTACAAATAATTGCATACGCGATGTGACTATTAAATAACGAGACTGACGCTGTAAAACATTTTATTTTAATTTCATACATATTTACTTATTATCACCTTCAATATACACCCCTCCTCTATTCCTACAACGCTCCATGCGAAACTTACATTATTCGAAACAGTGTTGAAAATCTTCTTTCTATCAGCTCCTTCAGAACGAGTGCCGTTTTCTCTTTCACAGTTTCAACGGACACAAGTCTTGTCCCCTTTAATGCTAAGATTTCACCTTAGAAAAGTAAGAACGTGAAGGTAGTATGTTGATTAATAGTTGAACCTTCAGGAACCCAGTGAAGGT
The DNA here is from genome assembly GCA_031761425.1 of Cosmopolites sordidus. NCBI lineage: Eukaryota > Metazoa > Arthropoda > Insecta > Coleoptera > Curculionidae > Cosmopolites > Cosmopolites sordidus. The sequence continues at coordinate 42,426 of JARFXV010001437.1, forward strand.
ACACAATCCCATGAATATCGAAAAAGTCAATCATAATTGCTTTGAAATTTGATTTGCTCATTCGAGCTTTTGTGGCTCTCGGTAGATTTGGGCTCTTTTAGTGAGAAGTTACAGATCATAAGTAAAAACCGACGATTCGTCACATGTTATCCTTTCCAATAAGTTTGGGTCATTTTCAAGGGCATTCAAAGTGTCAGTACAAACATTTTTGCGAGCTTCTTGTTGTTCAAACGTGAGAATTTTAGTCACCATTTTGGCATACACTTTTTGTCATGTTAAAATTGTTATGTAAAATTTGCCGTATGTATTATTTGTCAATTCCTATTTTTTCGAAAATGTTTTCCGTTTTTGAGGTGGAAGGCCATCTTGAAACCGCTTAAACCACTCAAAAACACGTGCACGCGATGAACATTCATTGCTATACACTTCTTTCAACAAATTATAAGTTTCAGTAGCTTTTTTCAGGGAAGTTTCAAGGGAAATTTCACAACAGTTCGTTGTTACACTTATTTTATTGCTCTTCTTCTTCACGTTCTATTGTTACACTTAACATTTTTCGAAGCGAGAGGTATTGCCTTCGAAAGAGAAGGCTTCATGCTAAACATATGTTGGTCGCTGGCGGTTGGCGCATGCATTCTTCTTCTGTAACATCGTCAGCTGACGTTATTTGCTAGTAGTCGTTATTTATTAGCCACACCTCGTTTGTTGTAAAAATAATGTTCAATATCCCTCTCGGCTTTGTCTGATGGAATGCATGTTTATTTTTATGAACCAGAAATTTAACATAGTCCCACAAAAAATAATGAAAGATTATGAGATCGCATCGCATGATCTTGGTGGTCAGTTGACATTACGAAATTGACGAAATAACTCGTTCTGGAAACTTTTCTTGCAATAAATCGATTGTTTGATGAGATGATGATGCGAAAACAATGTTTATAATGACATTTATCAGTTGACGAAAAAGATATTCTGTCAGCATATTCCTATAGCGTTCACTGTTAACAGTAACACGGTTTCCATTATGGTTTTCAAAAAAAATATTTCCAAGCGGTGTGGAATCTAATTGACACTACGTACTAAATACAACAGTTTATGAGTGACTTTACATTTCCAACATTGTTGCCGCTATTACGTTTGAAAGTTCTGACATTCTTATTGGAAAACTGCAATATATTTTTAAAATATGACTTTTGATAACTTGATGTTCTTAGCCAGAGATTGTAATGGGAGATTCAATTCTTACAAAGATTTACTGATATATAATATGCTGTAATAGTCTGGAATTTCTAACGGAAGAGATGTATCTTCCAGGGGTTCAATACGCCAATTGGTAGAAGACTGCGTCTGTAGATGATGCTAGATGACAATGCAGCGTACCAACAGAAAAAACCGCTGGAACCATCCAGAACGATCTCCATAACCGTCCAGATAAAATCTAGCTAGTGCAAGATCTTAATTTGTGATTTCCACCTGTGATAAGAATTAAGTGGTTCTTTCTTAAATGTTGCAGGTAAACATAAACATTTGGTCAAGAAATTCAAGATACATTATAAGGCTAATTTTTACCAAAATTGATTTATTAATAAACAAAGTTTACGTTACTGGGACACAGAAAATCTACAATTGAATCATGAAAGGCCTCTCTATAGTAAGAAGTTATGAACCGTAAATGTCAAACATTTTGACATATGCTTGAAAACAAACGTTTACTTACCTCGTGTAGAAAACGCTGAAGTCTATTGGTTTTAGAACGATGGTGCTAGAGTCCATACTGCAAGGGCTATTATAGCACTTTTGAAGGAACATTTCCATAATCGATGAATCTTCAAAAATAGAGATTTGAGATGGCCCTCAAGATCTCGAGATATCACCGCCCCTTAATTATTTCTTAAGAGAGAGTTTACATTAATAAGGTTCAAATACCACGTCAGCTCAAAGACAACATTAAGAATATAATAAGGATTATAAAAACTCTAATAATTAAAAGTAACAGACACGGTACTTTAATTTACAAGTCTGATAATAAATATTTACTACATTTAATAGAGTAAATTTTTATATTTTTAAATTTTACACAAGATATCTACTTTTGAGTCACCTTGTAGATATTGACCTATTGATTTACTCCATTGTGCTGAAAAAATTATGGAGCAAAATGTATAAATGTATATATATATATATATATATATATATATATATATATATATATATATATATATATATATATATATATATATATATATATATATATATATATATATATATATATATATATATATATATATATATATATATATATATATATATATATATATAAAAGAATAACTTTTCTAGTTGTGTGCCCTGAGGAGTATGCAGATTGAGACATTGGAGCAAATCAACTATAGCAAATCTAAAACGAGAACCTAGTAATTCTTAACCACACCCAAAGTTTACTGAACTATCGTATCATAAAATACCATATTAGGTATTTATTTTTCAAATATATTGTCCCTTTGTACTTAATATAATGAAAAAATTATCTATAATATACTCTACAAAACTGACACTTTTAATCTCATGCAGTCAGATTAATTTGATAATAGAACAATTCAAAACAAGTATAACAAACAAAAATATTCGATTGTATGAAACATTATCTACGGTTACTTTTTATTAATATTTGGAAACTCTGTAATACATAAAATATTGTCCATTGGTGTTGGGAAGGATATATAATAACGGGTTAATGTAAAAGTTTCCCGTAATTTTGAGAAAAAATATAGAAAAAATATAGAAAAAATGTATTTATTAAACATTGCGTTTAATTAATATTATATGTGGCGTTCTGTTTGATGACATTTCTCCCTCTATCTGTTAGCTGCGTTATCCTGCTCTCATTGAAGTTATGTGGTTTATGGCTAAATAACTAATCCAGTCTCCAAGTAAGTAGAATTTTTGCCATCTAAGCTGTTTTGAAGTGATCTAAATATATGGTAGTCAGAGGGTGCAAGGTCGGGAGAGTACGGTGAATGGACTAAGACATTTCAGTCAAGTTGTAAAAGTTTGTATCGATTGTAATGGTTTGTGTCATGACACATAATTTTTTGAACCACTTTAGTATAAGTGACACCACTATAGCAGTAAAATCGTCACCTTACACAGTACATATGTTATTGTGTGTCTTCGAAGCATTCTTACCTTGTCGGAAAAAAAGTTTATATAGAAAATGCTCCTTATTATCTGTGGTTTTTAAAGCTTAGCAAAATTTTTAAAATACAACCTAATAACACACATATTTTCCCATTTTCCCCGGTCTGACAAATAAAACACACGTTTTTGCAAATTTGGACTTTATTCATCAAAATATTCTCCTTGAATAGTAATGCGTCAATATCAACGCGTTTCTAACATTTCTATACCATTTTTATAGAACGATTTCTCTTTTCCTTCAAAATGTCCTTCATTTTCGACAATTACCTTTTCCCCGGAGCGAAATATCTTTCCATCGAGCATTTTTTTGATGTCTGAGAACAGGAAATAGTCGCTGGGGGTCAGATCTGGAGAATGTGGTAGATAAGGAAGCAATACGAAGTGCAATTCATGTAGTTTAGTAATATATGCCAACGAATTGAGGTACGGTGCATTGTCTTGGTGAAACAGCACTATCTTTTTGTTTATTTGGAGCCTCTTTTTGCGATCTTGTCCTTCAAATGCACCGATAATGCTATGTAATATTCGATATTGATGGTTTCACCTTCCTTGAGATAATCGATGAACAATATTCTATGTACATTCCAAAATACAGAGACCATAACCTTGCCTGCCGATGGTTGTGGTTTTGATCACTTTGGACGGTTTCCACCGGTTGCTGTTCACTTAGCTGACTGCCGATTTGACTCCGGAGTGTAGTGATGGATCTATGTTTCATCCATTGTCACATAGCATATTGAAAAAATATTTTTTACCTCGCGTAAACAGCTCCAAACATTGTTCAGAATCACCAATACGTTGTAGTTTTTGGTCCGCTGTGAGCCCATTTCGATAGCAAGTTATGCATTCCTAAATGTTCATGTAGAATAGTGTAAACACTTCCTTTCGATACCTTCATGATTTCAGCTGCGCCTTAATGCTTAATCAACACACGAATTTTTTTTCCAATGTTTTGAAAATAACAAAAGTAGCATCACTTAAAGTACAACAATTCAGAAATTAGTAGACATATTGTCATGAAATTGTGACTCGTGACGTTTGAAGGTTGGCACAATTCAGCACTGGTAAGGATTTTTCATAAGTGACGCCATTTATATGTCCGACCGGGGACAGATGTGCTACTTGCTGAAATTCCTTCTATCAATCAACACCAAAACTTTGCAAGAGTGTAGTAGTAGTACTAGATAACACTTTGGTTTTTCAATGCAGTGTAATCTATCGCCAAAAACGGAAGGAACTTTTGCATCAACATAGTACTATTTTGCTTATATGAAAGTGAAAGTTACATATTGAAGAAAATGGAGAGACATAATGAGACACCTCATTGATTTACTTCTTTCGATATTTAGTTAATTAATTATAACATTAATATAATAATTAACACATTAATATAAAGGGTATTCCATTAAGAGGTTTCGAATGTTGGTAATGAATAAAAGAAACGTTTCATAACATACCTGAAAGTTATTTATGGCAGTGCGAAGCTGGATAGTGTACAATTATACGTGGAATACAACATCTGTCAAATGACCGCTATGACTTATCTGGCACACAATTATTTTATTGAAATTCTCGATTACTGCTGAACACATTTGCGGAGTTATGTCACGAATTATTCGCCTAATTTCTTCTTTCAACTGTTGAACGGTTTGCGGATTATTTTCGTAAGCTTTGCTCTTCACATAGCCCCACAAAAATAGTCTAGCGGCGTCAAGTCGCATGACCTTGGTGGCCAATTTACGTCCCCATTCCGGGAGATCAGCCTCTCCTGTCCTTATTGTCTCCTGTCCGTCATTTGATAGATGTTGTATTCCACGTATAGTTGTACACTATCCAGCTTCGCACTGCCATAAATAACTTTCAGGTATGTTATGAAACGTTTCTTTTATTCGTTACCAACATTCGAAACCTCTTAATGGAATACCCGTTTCAAGCAATTCGTGGCATGAATGATTCAACTGATTTGTTTGAAATGCATTGATCAATTATTCTATTGGAACCTTCGGTGTGAAACATTTTGAAACAACTCGAACAGATTTACCGCTAAACACCACATCACTTTTTTAACTTCTCGACGCACGTTTCGCTAACCTTGTTAGCATCATCAGGAAATGATCCAATGCAATTCTAAAACTAAGTTGTGTTCTATTTATACTACAACCGAATTACGATTTAGATTCGATTGAATTAGATTGAATCATGGTGATGATGCTACCTTGGTTAACGAAACTTGCGTCGAGAGGTTTAAAAAAGTGATTTGGTGTTTAGTGTAAATCTCTTCGAGTTTAGTGAAGTGGATTGATTGAATTTTCGCGTAGCCTGCAGCGTCTCCAGTCACGCTACTGCTTCATTGTCAGCCTGCTTTTATTGTTTACTAGCTTAACTTCATCAGATCAAAACAGAAGCAATTGTTCATGCCTTGATATAAACTCAATATATATCAGCCATTATGTATTAAATACTTAACACGAAACATTTCTATCTTAAAAAGCTTCTTTTAGTGAACATACTATCAATCTACATTAATTTTTTAACATACAAAATTGTAACTAGTTTCAAAAATTGACTAAATATTTGATAATACTTATTGTTTCGCTCTTGAAATTAGCCTTACAATAATAATATCAGAAAAATTCCACAGAAAAAGGAAAATTTTTAGAAGTGATTATTTTTACTTCTGAAAACAAATTGCTTCGTAAATATTTTCTGGAACTGGCTCAAAATTAATTTAATTTGTTAACGGGTTAGTAACAACAAAAACGTCTATTTATTTTGCAGCAATATCACGCAAGCGTAGAGCGAAAACAATCCGTGATACATTACTCTATACACAATTTTTTATGGTTTTGCTTATTTACTTCTTATGGGGAATATTTCTTTTTGATATTTAACTGAGGTAGCCAACAATTCATTTTAAATAAAATAACTAAGACTTGCCTAAATTTCCACTAAATTAAATAAATAAATAAAACAATTGTTTCGACTCACAGTGCCTTTTTTTGCACAACATTGTAATTCTGAAAACGTCAGTGTGTGTCGAAACAATTGTCATACAATTTTTTTTAATATAGTTTAGTTTTTTTACCTCATTTTGAATTATTGTAGAAATTACTTTAATTTTCTCTTTCCGTATTAAATGATTGGACTCTCATTCTACCTATTTTTATTCCTACATATTCGATTCTCGATTTCGTTCTACATATTTAATAATTTTCCCTTCAAAGCTAATTACGTTCATGTATCTGTTTCGCGTTTCTTCGTTATGTCAATTTGTCAGTGTATAGATCTTCAGATGCTTTACATTTAATTCACTACTTTGTAGCTAAAATTTCTTAGCTATTGCTTCTACAGTGAGGGAAAAAAGTATTTAAACAAATATAATTTTTACAGTATCCTTGCTCTTAACATCTTTAAATTTTTTAATGTTATACGAGGGTTGATATTTATAACATCTGACATATACATCGTAAAGTTTGACATTGTTGATTGTATATGTACTCAGAACGTTTTGCCATACGGACGCTATTTGTGTCGGTTAGTGACTTGAACATTTTATCTCAGTAAAAAAATGGAATTAACTCGTGAGAATTTTCATGCGATTATTTACTATGACTTTCCACATGGATTATCTCAATAGCAGTGCATCGATCAACATCGAACTTCGACTTTTGGTGATGAAGCACCATATAAAACCACTGTATATCAATGGCTTAGTGAATTCAACGTGGCCGTCGTTCGCACGCGGATGAATTTAAAGAAGGTCGTCCAAATCGGTTGTTGGACCAGAAAACATTAATACTGTGCGCGAACTAATAAGGCAAGATCGTCATGTGACATACCGTGAGATTGAGGCACTCCTGGGCATTAGTATAATAAACATACATAAGATTTTACATAAACATTTAGCCGTGAAAAAGATTTGTGCGCGTTGGATTACGCATAATTTGACAAAGGCTCAAAAAAAGCTTGTGTCGATTAGTCCAAAGAAATGCTCAAAAAATACAACCGTGGTGCGTCAAAAACCGTGTATATCATCTACACAGGTGACGAATCTTGGATCTATGCGTATGAGTCCGAATTTAAACAGCATTCGACTGTATGGGTCTTTCAAAATGAGCCTAACCCAACAAAAGTTGTTCGCGTAAGAAGCACTTCGAAGTAAATGGTCGCCTGTTTTTTTGGGATAAATGGACATGTGGCAACAGTGCCACTAGAGAATCGTAAAACGATCAGTTCTAAATTCCCAGAAGTCTTTGAAGAAGTAAGAGAAAACAACAAGCAACGTTGGATCATTCCTCACCATGACAACGCGAGCTCTCACACATCGAAACCGAACAATTTAATATTTGACCGGTCAAACATCAAATTGATGGGTAATCCACTATACAGTCCTGATTTGATACCCAATGATTTCTTTTTGTTCCCGTCTGTAAAGAATAAACTACGTACTCAACGATTTTCGACTCACATGCGTTCAAAATGCATGTTTTGGAGATACCTCAATTGGAATGAAAAAAGTACTATGAAAATTGCTTCAAACGTTTGCAAATGTGTATTGATCATCGCGGACAATATTTAAAAAAAAAAACAATAAAACCATTTTAAATAATAACTATTTATTTTTATTTATTATACCGGAGACATAACTAGCAACCCTCGTATTTAATACAAATTATAAGCTGTATTCAATAAAATTTTGTTATAGTTAGAACAGGATATATAGTTCAATAATAATAAATAATAATTCATATTTTAAACGCGAGAAAATTAGTCAAAAAACTTTCGTTTTTTCGGGTTTTCATATATTTTTATCCGCCAAATGTCATAAGTTCTCATTAAAACTAATATTTATTAGCCTCATCGTGTGCTTCTGGAATCTGAAGACACCCCTAACATCTAATTTTGAAGCTCTTTAACCATATACTTCCGAGCATTTAGGATTCCATCAATGGTTACTAAATTGTACCATCGTATTTTACTGTGGGTGTGGTATTTCGAAGATCCAGCACCGTCTTATTTTTTCTACAAAGAGTTTTTTGGCCATCGGAACCAAATATACAAAACTTACTTTCATCAGTATAAAGGGTTGACTTTTAAAATTCTTTTGCATATCTTGACTGATGAAGCAATTTTTCCGGGTATTCCTCCTTCTATATCCGAAATTATATAAACAATTTCACACATGATGTTTGACTCCAGAACAATAATCAATACTACTGGCTACTTTTTACGTTGAAATAATGTAGAGTAAAATCTGTAATAAACGTTGTAAACATTAAAAAGTGTATATTTTAAAATCCTAGTATCAGCAAAACCAACTGTTCAAATACTTTTTTAACTATGAAAAATAGGTACTTTATTATCTACTTAAAAAAAATGTATTCTGGTTTAATTATAATATAGTTTTGTTCAAAATAATTTATAGTTTCTATTGATATAACATCAAAAAATTTGTATATGAACTAGACTTTGAGTACGGTAAATGTTACAGATTTTATCCTTTTCATCATTGGGTAACTGTTTCGTAAAGATATATTGTTTTGTTAGTGTTATATAGCCACTGGAGCTTAACGTGACTTCCGAACCACAGTTTTTAGCTATCGCTTGTTGTCAGTCGGTACCCTATACAAGGTATTCACCAATGGTTTGTGCTTAATCTGTAATTGTTCGAAAAGCCTACCGGCTAGCGATTTAACAACGTACTAGACTTCTCAGAAGGCATCGGACCTTGCCCAGCCCAACCTTAACAGCAGTCGAATTTTATAGTCTTGCCTAGAGAGCATATACCGGTTTGTCAAATAAAAGCATCAGTCCTATAAAATGATTCACAATGATAATCACAATTAATATTCCGGCAATTTATATTTTATCTTGATGCACAAATAATGACATATCTTGACCTACTGGTCCTCTTGGTTTCGTCAGGTGGAATGTATTCTGCGGACCTAATTTTGAAGAAAAATATTATTTTCTGACGAAGCGCACTTTTGGCGGTTTCATCTGAATAGGTTTCATCTGAGTCGCATCTTCAGAAAGTCATTTTTTCGTCCAGTTTTTGGTCTGAAGGAATGATAGGATCTTATTTTCTTGAAGATGATAATAGAAATCATATTTTAAATAATGATGAAGGCTATAGAAACATGCTAATAGAATATTCTTGGCCTGGACCGATAAATATGGATATAAACAATATGTTCTTCCAACAAGACGGTGCGACTTGTCACTCACTCGCCAGACAATGGATTTATAGCAAGAATAGTTTCTTGAGTGCGATTTTTCGCGAATAATGTCAACGAGCCACCAAGGTCATGCAGTAATCCAAGAGCGTGACCCTTGGATTATTTTTTGTGGGATTATATTAAATCTCTGAACTGCAAAAATATACTCCCAATAATTCTTGACCTTAAACAAAATAATCAGACCACTATTGAAAATAAACCATGCGATATGTATAAAAGAGTAATAGAAAATTGGGTCCCAGACGAAACCAAAGAATATTTGAACGGCATTATTTCCAATCTGTACCCTTTAAAACAAAAATACGAAGAAATAAACAAAGTACAAACATCCATATACACCGGGCGCAGGAGCCTCGTCTACACCGCAGCAGCCGTCTTGCCATCATAGAAATTTATTCTCGTATATGCAGTATAGCCATTGAATAAAAAAATATAAAAATCGTTTTCTAACAAAGATCAAAGTAGCAGTATAAATGGATGACTAATTATAACAAAAATCGCGAATATCCAGCCTTGAAAGCTGACAAAACGTGCAACGCCCCATTGGCTTTGAGGTGTTAGACCGTTGGCTTTGAAGGTCTTAAGTTCAAAACCCCACAAATTGTCATTTTGAATGTACCGATTACCAAACGTTAAGATGATTTTACATTAAAAGATCTATCATAAACGCGGATATGTATCAGTTACGATGACGTTATCATATTGTATTAATTAACACAATTATTTTCTAATAAACAATAAAACAGACATTTCGAGATAATTTCTATAAAAAGGTTTTTAAACGGAAAAAATATTTTGTCGGAGCATTAATACTTTTATTACGCGATCTATAGAAAAACATTATTTCGTAATAAGGAATATTTGGATATTGAAGAACTTTTTTACATTATTCAAACCCCTTCGACACAGAGTTTGTAATTAAATCTAATACTACTGCTTCTTTTCGTTCTGTTTTTAGCAAACTAGTGACAAAATTTGCGTGAAATTGATCAAAATCCTAGTAAAAGTATGCATTTTATTCCAAGAACAAACAGTTCAAGAAAAACACATTATTGTTGATATTTTATCATTTGGAAATCATTTTCTTAACATTAAAACAAGCAATTCAACGGGGAATTCTTTTATTAGAACCTTTGTAGTGAAACGCTAAACTCGAAGAGATTTACCACTAAACACAAAATCACTTTTTTTAAACTGCGAGCCAAATGCACGACATTTTGAATGATCCATTGGCGGAGCTAACTCCTTTCGTAAAATACGCCATGTTGTGGATACGCCATGTTGTGGAGTCCAAATTGCTCTAAACGTTGACTAATGGAAATTTCTGGGTCTTCAGTAACACATATAATGCTCTTCTTTTATCTTCCACCGAACCAGTTTCTTGAAATTTTTAACAATTCGATTAATGCCTTCAGATGGACGATTGTGTAAATTGTAATTTTTCCGTAATTTTCTGAAAACATTTTTCACTGAACGCCCATTTTTGCGTTCAATTCAACGCGTTGCTGCATTGTGTACGACTCCATTTTTATAAATGTCATACATTACATTTTTGGACTGAGACTAGACCTAAGCAAATTCACAGCGCCAAGACCCGTTATGTTAGATGCTTTTAAAACGTCTTCTTTAAATTGTTAACGAAAAATAACGAAAAAACCGTCTACAAAAATGAACTAGTCACGATATATTTGTTTATATTTAACAGTATTTCAATCAAAAGTTCTCGGTTTTTACTTTTACAAGAATAATTTCCAACAAATATATGATTCAAAAAATCTACCAGTAATTAAGAATCGTGAGGACACGCCAGTTATTAACATTTTCTGTGAAAGGTTATCCCAATATTAGTCACTAAATCCGTATTAATCTGAAGTTTATTTGAATGATTACCTACTCGTTTATAAATAATAATTGCATAAAAATTATTTTTGGTTAATTTCCGTTTGTGATATCAAGTTCTGAAGCACCTGACGACGTAAGCATTCCTTGAACGTTATCAGATAACGCTCATTTAATCTTCTTGAATCAGTTTTTACTGTAAGATATAAAAATATACATATGATGCACATTTTCTTTACTAATTATGTATTTCTACGTATGTTGTATTTATTTATAAGTCACGGTCTATAAGTAAGTCCATTTATTTCAACCAGATAATGATTTATGATATTAAAAACAAAATTTTGTCCATCAATTCTTATATATTGGATCATTAGTGTAACAGAGTAAACTCAAAGAGATTTATCAAAAAGCTCCAAATCACTTGTTTTAAATTACCAGACGCGCGTTTCACTAACAATGTTAGCATCATAAGGAGATGGGTTAATCAAGGAGATTGAATGATAGAATTATCAGAAGATCGTGTTTTGTGATAAAATTTATATCATATATTAAGATTAGATGATATACATTTTATTTAATTTAAGGTCGTCCAAAATTGGTTGTTGTGCCAGAAAATATCGATACTATGCGCGAACTGATAAAACAAGATCGTTATATGACATATCATAAGATTGAGACACCACTGGTTATTAGTATGACAAGCATACACAAGATTTTACATGAACATTTGGCTGTGAAAAAGGTTTCCGCATATTGGATTCCGCATAATTTGACAGTCGCTCAAAAAAGGCTTGTGTCGATTGGTGCAAAGAAATGCTCAAAAAATTGTGGTGCGTCAAAAGCCGTTTATAACATCTATACAGGTGAGGAATCTCGTCTTTATGCGAAAGTAAACAGCAGTCGACTGTATGGGTCTTTCAAAATGAGTCAAACCCAACATAAGTTGTTCGTGCGAGAAGCACTTCGAAGGAAATTGTCACCCTTTTTTTTTTGAATAAATGCACTTGTGGCTACAGTGCCACTAGCCAGAAGTCTGTGAGGAAGTAAAAAAAACAAACAACGACGCAGGATCATTCTTCATCATGACAACGCGACCTCTCACCCATCGGAGCGAACAAGTCAATGTTTGACCGGTCAAAACATCCAATTGATGGGTCATCTACCGTACAGTTCTGACTTGGCACCCAATGATTTCTTTTTGTACCCGTCCGTGAAAAATAAACTTCGTGGTCAACGATTTTCGACGCCAGAAGCAGCGCTTGATGCGTTCAAAATTCATATTTTGGAAATACCTCGATCGGAATGGAAAAAGTGCTATGAAAATTGATTAAAATCTAGGCAAAAGTATATCGATCATCGCGGAGAATATTTTGCAAAATAATTAAACCATTTTCAGTTATAAATATTTATTTTTATTGATTATTGGGGATAAATATTCAACCCTCGTATTGAACTAGACAACAAAAACGATAAGTTACTAGAATAGAATATATGGAGAGAGTTTTGGGTGTAAGAAGAGTAGACTGATTAAGAAATGAAGGCGATAACTCAAAATAACATTGATAATAATTAAAACACTTGGTATTTGTTTTACAATATATTCAAAACATCAAAGAGAACTATATATATATATATATATATATATATATATATATATATATATATATATATATATATATATATATATATATATATATATATATATATATATATTTAAACTGTAGTTATATGTAAAATATATATAACTTTGAGAATGGTCGTGAGACCGAAACATGTTAGAGAATATTTTAAACATATTGTGAGACAAACACCAATTTTTAGTTTTAATAATTATCATTGGTACTATGTTTCATCAAGTGCCAACTACGCAATCAATCGAAACAATCAAAATAACATCATTAAAACACAAATTAGATAATTAATGAAACGGGAAATGAGCAAGTAGTGTGTGAAGCAAGGAAAATTGTAAAGAACCGAAGTTAACGATCTTGAGAGACTTAGAAAAGTAGCTTGGCTGAGATTCTGAGCACAAGAAGCGAAAACGCAAGGGAAAAACAGAAAAGAGTGCCGTAAATTTGCACAATAGAAATTGTTCATATGTTATCTCGAAACCCTTAGTAAATGAGGATTATATATTATGTTATATAAAACAAAACTGTGGTTCTTTTTAGCAATATATTCAAATTTTTCTAGATAGGTTCGTTCATTTTCTGATATCTCTTCAAAATTTGGTGGATTTTTATGCCTCGTCCTGTATTTTAAATAAAATGGTTTGCTTAAATACTTATAAACGCTAGCGTACCTACACACACGTTACACTCACACATACTTGCTCGGCTTATTATGTTTATGTCGTTCCGCGCAACACATAAATATTGAAGGAGTTTTTTTCTCTTCCAGCCAGTCGGAGTCAACGGAAGTTTCGAAATCGAATTATAAACCACCCACCCCGATACGACTAACACCTGGTCGTGGTTTAGAAATCTATGCTGTTGTGCATTCACCTGATTCGACGATAGATCAAGTTAAGTGCAAGTGGACATTTAGAAAACGACCTGGTTAATTGGCACTACTCGTTTTGGTATTAATTAGACAGAATGGCGAAACGGATCGGTTTTTTTTTAATTGGTGTTAATTTTTTCGCATGATAAACTAATAGGATCGAGACTGGGGTCTTTGGATAAATTAATTAAAATTAAGTTTCAATGTTATTAGCTATTTAAAACTCCTGTTATCAGATGGTAAGTTCTATGGGTTTTTTTTCGTGTAAAAACAATCGGCACTGGGTGACTGGAATGTTAGGAAAATGGGTTGTTAGAAATATTCTATACTTCACAAGATAATACAATATGTTTGTTAGTTTTTGGTTCATATTTCAATGCAGTCTCTTTGCAATTCAATATACTTTCGACCAACGATCTTTCAACTTTATAATGGGATTTATCCAATTCTTCAAAATAAGCGATTGTCTCGTTTTTGACCTCACCATTGGAAATAAAGCTTCATCCAGCGATTCATTTCTTTAGGTTTAGAACAAGAAATAATGATTGAGGATTCTCCAGGGATGGTCCTGCCTTCTGTGAAGTAGTCTTTGAGCACCACGCCATGATAGTCCCAGAAAACCGTAGTCATAACATTTCCTACAGATTAAGATGCATTTCGATTCGATTCCGGTGGCGCATTTTCGCCCTACTCTCACCTACTTTTTAGACTGTTGTTTTATCTTTGACATGTAATAGTGATCAAGTGTTTCATCTACCGTTATAAAACTCTCAATATTCTCACTAGAATCACCTCTATGTGTAGAGGATGTATATAGAGGCGTTCATTCGAACAAGTATTTCGTCGTCGATCAACAAAATGGGTGCCAAACAAAAAATATTGTGTAAAACATGATGGACATGGTCTAGCCAGATGTCTATAATGTTAGCTAGCTCACATATCTTATGCATTTTTGGGACGATTTGTTGGTCTCAAAGGTTTTTAGGCATTGCCAGCGTTCGTCACCTTTAGTGGATGTCTTACGTGATGGGTGTCTTATAACGGCTCGAAGTTTTGAGAAAAATTGATAAAATTTAATCAAACAACTAAATCGACGTCTGAAACATATAGCACACATTTTATTAAATTCCGCTATTTCTGTATCAGGGTAAGAACTTTTCGAATAACTGTTATAACTCATTTAATATAAATCATTATTGATAATATGAAAGACAAAAATAGAGAAATACTATAAAATATGAACAATCATATCGAATCAATCATATCATTTTAGAATAGTTTCCAGAATAGCAATCTTGAACTGATATTTTTGAGATAACCTCACAAGAAGCCAAATCGAGACATATTGATGGCTATGCACTAGAGTGTAACAAAAGTATTTGCGTTTTTTGATGTACAGGACTACAAGAAAAACTTTTTTTTGGTACCTAGGATTTTAGGACTGATTTTAGCTATATTTGGGGAGCTAAATCTAAATATGAAACCAGTTTTTTTTTCTATCTGCTCTACTTTTTTAGATACATCTACTTATCTATCAAGACTGCTCTTGAAACGTCGACATCGAGAGACCTTGCGACGACCTGATCTTCACGTCATTTTCAAGACTCATATCACTCTCCCGGAACTTTATGATCCAGAGCTCTGTAGTGCGGATTGATATTGATAACACCTTCCTCATGTACTTCGCAAATGTTACGAGCAGCGTTAACTGCTTTGCAGCCTTTTTTCAAATAATGTCTTAAATTTATCCACTTATTTCACTGATTTTAATGGTTTTTTTTTTGTTTAAAACCTTCAACCCAATATTTCGCAGTAGAATAATCTTAATACTGAAGAAGAAATGTTGATTTGTTGGTGTTTATTTGTTGGTTGAAAGTTGAAATTGAATTAAAACCTTGGAGTAATGAGTATAATCTTGTATTTATAAATAAAAGGAAAAGCGTAAATACGTTTGTTGTATCGCAGTAAAATTAATTGAAATTAGCCTTCTCAAAACCATGATTTTCAATAGATCTCGATCTGCATATACGCATGTTCCATTTTATTTAAATCAAAAGAGGTAGAGGTTTAATATGCGTGTTAAGAAAAGTCACGAGGAAAAAGTTTAAAGCAAAGCCTCGCACCACATGAAAATCAACAAGACATTCTTTGATAGATCTCACAATGATACTGTAAGGTTTAATTTGGGGACGCACTTGTACACGTTATGTACATAATATTTAAAACAGCAACTTTCGGAAATACAGGGTCCATTATTCGAAGTATTACCAATTAATAATTCTGTAGTTTTGTCAATTATAAACATTTTTGTTTAATATTTTTAGACAATGTTGAAAATACATTAAATTTCATGAAAACATCTTACCTATCACTATGGCCACATTTGGCGCGGATCATGTCATCAAACTCTGTCAATGTGTTCAAACTCTCATATTTTTTTGTTAACATCTTAACCGCCAAAATGGTCTATATGGAAAAGTCCATTGGATTCAAGTCTGGTGAGTATGGAGGCCATTGTTGTGAAGAAATTAACTGAGGAACGTGATTTTGTAAACATTGTTGTGTCAAATTAGCTTTACAGGTTGGTGCCAAGTCCGGTAGGAATGTCCAACGGTTGGAACCAAATTGTTTGTGTGTCCAACGGATCAACGCATCGTTTAACACCATTAGTTGGTATACATGTTGGTTCACCTGAATGCCCTGATCGATGAAAACGAGCCGAGAGCGACCATTTGCAGTTACAGCAGCCCAAACTATCTCAGAAACAGGCGCTTGTTTACGCATAGCAACTCGGTTCTTCAAATTATCGCTGAACTTGCCCTTTAACCACATACGATCATTTTGTTTGTTTGCATTGCTGAACAGTGAAAATTATCTCATCAGAAAACACCAAATTTTCGAGTTCGCCACTTGATGCATTTTTTTCAATAGCTTTGATCGTTGAAATCAGTTGCCTTTTGTACCGGTGTTAAATTTTGCACTTTTCCTATCTTGTACGCTTCATTCGGACACGTTCAGCTGTTTAGCCAATTTTACAGCACTATGACGTGGATTTCTTTCAATGGAAACTCGAAGATATTTACCACTAAACAAAAAATCACTTTAACTTCTCGCATTTCGCTTAGTATGTTAGCATCATCAGGAGATGATTCAATCTTGAATGAGGATAATCATGAATAAATCTGGAGCTGTTAAGCGAAACGCACGTCGGGAAGTTAAAAAAAGTGATTTGGTGTTTAGTTGTAAATGTATTCGAATTTACAGTTACTCTTTGTCCATCCTGTATACAAGTAAAATCGCTAAACTAGGCATGTTTTAAATCAGAAAATGTTTATCCTTTAAATATTCAAAACTATCGAGTTTCAATCCGAACGTGTAATCGAAATTAAAATAATTAATTCAAGTCATTCTGTTCATCTTATTGTCTCTAGATAGTGTGGCAACCTTGTGAGAAACGACAAAAGCCAAAGCCAATTAAATTGGTGACATTTACGCCAATTTCTTGCGTCTGGTTGAAGGTGAATAAACCAATAATTGATCAATGAGTTCGGACATGTAGAGTACGCAACGGTTTATAGGTAGGAAATTGATATAGTGATAGTGAAACATATCGATTGCTAAATCCTATTTAATCTTTAGTTATACATTATATTGGATATAAACTGATACCTGCACCGTCATAAAAATGGGTTAGTTACAATTGTAGTAAGTAGGATATTATCTCATAATTTGCCATATTTGATAAATCTATAATATATTATATTTTGACATCAAAATCCTGGATTTTGGAAGTCATTGCTGTATATGTGACGTTTTTAATGAAATCTTTCAACAAGTTATACCTGCTTTTTCAGAATTAACAGCTATGCAGACCCATAACTTCTCTCGACTCTGATGGAAGTCGCTATATTTCTTTAATTATTTCTGTTTCTTTACTGATATAAAAACTCTTTCAAATTGAGCGGTTTTTTTAATTCTTGAATAAAACACAGATCCCGTCATGAATTTGCCTAGGTCTAGTCTCATATCAGAAGTGTAATGTATGACATTTATAAAAATGGAGTCGTACACAATACGACAACGCGTTAAAACTATTGAATTATTTTATGAAAATAAGTGTTAGTGAAAAATACTTTTAGAAAATTCTGGGATATTTACGGTTTGCACAATCGCCCATCTGAAAGCATTATTAATCGAATTCGGCGTGGAAGATAAAGGAACAATATTTAGTTACATTTAGTCGTAGTGGTCGTTAACAAGAGCATATTGATTTGGGACGTGAAAGTGTTGCTGAAGACCCAAAAATGTTCATTAGTCGACCTTCACAACAATTTGGACTCAGTGAAGCCACATACGAAAGAATTTAGCTCTGAAGGCATATGAGGTTCAAATAGCACAGAACTGGAACAAAGAACAAACAGATGATTTTTCTCAAAAAATCATCTTTTCAGATGAAGCACATATTGAAATTAGTGACTATGTTAATAAACAAAATTGCCGCATTTAGGATGAGGAGAATCCACGATTGATTCATGAGAAACCTTACATCCTAATCGAGTCACTGTTTGGTATCACGAGTTGTGTATTATGGTCAGGAGGTATAAGCTGTGCTGGTGAAGCTGTAACTGTGAATGGTGTTCCATATCGTGAGATCATAACTAGATTTTTGTCGATTGAATTAAATAATATTTATCTGGAGGAGGATATGTGCTCAACAGGATGACGCTACACCTCAGTCTGCTAATGAAATAAACAACTGATTAATTGAGAGAAAAATTTCCTGGACTAGTTATTGCAAGAAATGGTGACATCTATTGGCCACCAAGATCATGTGATTTGACACCGTTGGATTATTTTCTTTGGGGTTACGTGAAAAGCCAGGTCTACAAGAACAATCCTGATCCAATCAATTCCTGAACTAAAGGATGAAATTAGTCGAGTCATGTGGACATCTGTGGAGCTGCAAGAGGTGGTCATTTGGCAGATATTGCCTTTCGTGTTTAAATGTCATACACTGTACTTCAATTATCAATAAAGAGTTTTTTGAAATCAACCGAAATTCGTACTAGACAACAAAAAAAATGTAACTCGATGAAAGATATATTATATTAGATTAATTTTGAAATTTTTGTCTTCACCATGATGATGTTATGTAGTGATAAAAGAAAATTAAGTAATTCCACTAACAACTGATACAAAAACCATAATAATAAGTTAGGTCATCGTGACCTCATTTTAATATTCTGTAGCTGCCCGAGACATGGACCGAATTAAATGATCTATGCCTTCTTGTAGCAAGATATCCTTAGTCTTCTTTCCAATTCAATCATCACAACTAATTATACATCAACAGCACTATTATAAAATGTACTGTTTGATGAGATGGATGTGGAGTTATTATATGGAGTTATTGCAAGACATGTTAGAACTGCAAGCCATTTTAATGAGAAGGAGCTAAACGAATTGCTTTTTTGAAATTGAACAAACATAGTTCAATTCCAGGTCAATTCTAACTAGGCACTACTAAGCTAAGCGATCCTTTTTCTGATATGCTGTAAGAGGAGGTACCCATTAATGATCATAAATACATAAATATCCCCATTGTACAGTCCGCCATACAAAAGTCTCATCTGTAGCTGCAACAAAAGTATTTGCACTTTTCATGTTGATTTCGTACATCACATCTAAGTAGAGCTTTCTTACAGCTTTTTTTCTGAGATTTGATAGTTGCTTGAAATGTAGCGAAACTGCGTAGAAAGTGAGGAAGATTAAGTTTGTGTTACTTTTTCATAAATCAAGGTCAAAAGCAGTCAAAACAAATGAAGAATTAAATTGAGGGTCTAATATGTACTAACATTTAGATTGCCTGTGGACTTGTTAAATATAACTTTCAAATTTCATTTCCTTTTTTAATTATTCGTATTCTTCTATTTTAACGTTATTCTTCTTCAATTCTTCTCAAAATCACTTTATTTACCTTCTAGACGCGCGTTTCGCTAACCATGCATGATCAGGAGGTGGTTTAATCTGATTTTTTTGTATACAATATATTGGAACCTTTGATGTGAAACACGAATAAATGCTGATGCTGATGATATATCGAATTAATGCTGATATATCGAATAAATGCTGATGATGCTCACATGGGTAGAGAAACAGGCATCCAGAAGTTTAAAAAAGTGTTTTAGATGGTACGTGGCCAAAAACAAGAGTAATTTTTATTACAAATTATAAAAAATCTAAAAGGGTGTAATTCTTTTAATCTAAATAATTATTTAAGCTTAGTACATAATCATAACATAAACGTTTAATTTTGCAAATGAGAAGCCAAAACAAATCTTATGCATTTATATTACGATAATGCAACGGTCTCGATATGTAATTGCTAAAGTTTTAAAAGAATCATGTATAAACCAAAAACAACCAGAAAAGAGAGACCGCCCAAAAAAAAACGATTAAAAAATGGCTAGTCGTATTGAACTCGAGGCTTTGAAATATCCATTTGCTACATCTGTCGTTATAAAAAAAATCTTGACCTATAAGTATTACCACCAGAACCATAAAACGACGTTTACAATAGAAGAATCTATATGGCAGATTAGCTAGAAATGTTTCATTTTTAAGTAAACATAGCATAAAACATCGCTTAAAATTTGCAAGAAGAAACTGTAGTGAAGATTTGCAATGTAAATAGAAAACATTATTTTTAGCGATGATAGCAAAATTAATTTATTTGGTTCTGATTGAAAATTGTATGAATTCAATCAAAGTAACATTTTGGGAAGTATGTGGTGATAACATCAAAGTATGGGAGGTTTTCTTGATATAACGAACTACGTTTAATATTTTGGATAAAAGAAAATATGACAAAATAAATTTATTTTGGAATATTACGAACAATTATCTTACTATACACTGAAGAGAATATGCTCTTACAGTGGGTCTACCAATATGTGGGAAGCAGTGGTTCAAGAGAAAACATATTAGTATTAATTAGGGTGGTTAGAGTGGCATTCACAGTCCGCAGATCTAAATCTGATCGAGAATCTTTGAAAATGGTTAAAACGACGTTTTGATGGTAAAAAATGGCAAACAAGAAGACATTGTGGCAAAAAGACCATTTAGTTTTCAATACTTGTAGAAGGATGCTGAATCTAATTGATTCCATGCCAAGAAGATGCCAATCGGTAATTAAGAATAGGGGTCATACTTGTAGAAGGATGCTGAATCTAATCCACTCCATGCCAAGAAGATGCCAATAGGAAGATGCCAATAGGCCATGCTACAAAGGACTAAGCTTCTGTAATTATACTAGGCTAATTGAAAAGTTCGCGGAGTGAAAGTGCTAAAATAAATTTATAGGTAAAAAATTACTTTATTCTTCCGTATATTCTCCCTTAAGCTTAATACATTTTTTCCAGCTATTCTCCAATTCATTTATTCAATCTCTGAAGTGATTTTCTGGAAATCCTTGAAAATACACATCTACAGCTGCTATATTTTTTTCATTTGATGATAAAACACATAGGAATTTTTTGAGGTTTGGGAACAGATGAAAATCAAGAGGGAGCCAGATCTGGCGAATATGGTGGATGCTACAGCAATTCGTAGTGTAACTACTTTAATTTGGCCATTACAAGAACACCTCTGCGAGCCGGTACATTGTCTTGATGAAAAATGATTCTTTTCTTCGCTAAACCAGGTCTTTTCTCACGAATTTTTGCCTCCAGTTTTGCATACCAGGTTTGAGTAATACTGTCCTGTGTAAGCAATTAACAAAATGCCTTTTGCATTTCAAAAATTGATGCCATAACCTTTTTGGAATATTTTGACCACTTTGACTGGTTCGGAGCTGAACCACACCACTAGGCTCAATCCACTCTACGGTTTGTTCAAGATCATAGTGGTAAACCCAAGTCTCATCCACAGTTACAAAACGACCTTTAAAAATCTATTTTATTATTTCAAAAAAGATCCAAATATTCTTTAGAAAGTTTTACTCGTCGTAAAAGTCGTTTTTGATCAGAATTTAACAAATGCGGCACCCATCTTGGACATAGATATCTTAAGCCCAATTCCGTTTTCAAAATATAAAACACCCACCAATGATGGGTGATTAGCCATGGTGGGTGTTGGGATTCAAAATGTCCATGGCCTTAGCAATTTCAGTCAAAGTCAATTGTCTGTCAGCCATAAACATATCACGTATAGAATGAATTATTTGTTCAGTCGTTGCACTTATTGGGCGTCCAGAACGAGGATCATCATCCAGACTTATACGACCACGATGAAACTCATCTGCCCGCTTACAAACCATTGTTTTGAAGAAGCCGACTCCCTAATACCATTCCACTAGGAATTTTACAACGAAATTAATCACAGCCCGATTTTCAATATTTTCCATTTTAAAAAATAACACTGATACGTTTACTTTAAGCTGCTGTTTTTGTACGAATGAATTCACAGATGGGCTTGAAACTGCACATATGTTCATATGGAGGATGAAACTTCAAAATGTAGTAGATTATATAGTTCTTTTACTGCTCTATAGGTGTCGCTCCGCAAACTTTTCAATTAGCCTATTATAGACTAAATAGTTTTAGAGAATTACACTTTTTAGTTTTATTACGATTTGTAATAAAAATTGCTCTTATTTTTTGACCATGTAATTTTCCACCATTTTCCAAGGCTCCACCTCTCTTATTTTATTGGCTGCTACTATATATCAAGTTCCCATACTCTATTTCTCTCCACTGTAATTATAAAGATAAAGATATTAATATTATTAAATGTGATTGAGTACAATAGCCTTTCGATTGATTCAAAACCTAACCGGCCACTTGAACAGACCCTTCGATTCGACCTTCTAACCTATTAAATCCAATCGTAGTCGGCCATGTAAATCGAGAATCGGCCAAACAACCAACTCGTTTCAGCTGGTCGGTTTAGCGACCCACACGTTCAATTTTTTCCCCCAAAGGCGGTTTAGTGTTTTTTTTTCGATTGCCGAAATATTTTCTAGGAACAACCGATACAGAGTTGAACCGGGAAAACCGCTTTGATGTTGTGACAGAATGTGGTTTAATCAGTTTATATTTCCTGTGGTTTTGATAAAATATGGCAGGATACTCATTTGCAATATTTTTAATAAGCAGAACTTGTGCTTTGGACATTTATGCGTAATGCACAATCTGTCACATACTACTATGATCAGAATGTAAAGTGACTTTCGTTTGATACATTCTCGTGCCTCACGTATCGATACAACCATTTGTTTTTTAAGTTGATATGACTGCCATTGACATCTGGTAAAAATATTGCTCGTTATGTTAGGAATTATAACGTCTTTTGCAAGAAAACAAAATAAACTTGAATGAATACATAAATACTTAATCTATATTAATAATAAAAATGTAAATATTCGTTTGTTCAAAATCTAAAGTTTCTGAAAGTTCTTCATCGATTGTTTTGAAATTTTGATACAACGTTGCATTCGAATATGTGCGTGTTTTTATATACCTATTATATAGATGTCACATCTGTGACAGGTAAAAACAAGCTTTGTTTTTGTAAAACAGCGCCATCTGTTGAACGTAAAAGCAACCAAAGCTATGCTAAAAATTTTACTGCGATGAGAGCGCCATCTGCTGAACGTTTAACCAGACTGAGTTACAGCAACGCGTGGCCGGGTACAGCTAGTAATAAATAAATACATTATTGGAGAAAACCTACAGCATTGTCATAAAAACCTTTGACGAGATCTGTTCCGTTGCCCTCAGACTTATGGTTGATTTTCGATTGATATCGAAATATCAAATAATCAAAAAAATCGAAAATTACACTCAGATATTTTGGAAACCGGCGAGGAACCTAAGCAAAAATGTAGTGGAAATTTTTTGGATCAACCATAAGTCTGAGGGCAACGGAAAAGATCTCGTCATAAAAAACTTTTTTACGACGATTATCAAAATCGGCAGAACCCCTTAGATATAAAGGAACCTACAGCATGTCAGCTTTATCGAAAAATCGAGGATACAAGTGGTACAAAGTTTCAAAGAATGAGGAGAGCTTGTTGAAAACTGGCCGCGTTCTGGTCGACTGATAAACATATTCGAGTGATGAAAACATGGATAAAGTGAAGGAAATGGTGATAGATATCGTCATTCAATGTTAAGATGGATAGCTGATGATTTAAATATCACGAATGTTTGTTGCCATGTTTATTTGTGTTTCTTGTTCCAAAGGAACCGATTTTTTTTAAACCGCAAAGCCGCAAACACCTTGCTTGAACAAGCTAACATGCTTGAACAAGTAAAATTGGATCCTACTTTCATAAAAAAAGAACATAACGGATGACAAGGCGTGGGATTATGCATTTGACCTGCAATTCAGTTAACAAGCTTCGGAATGGTGCTTTGATAAAGAGCAGGAACCGAAAAAACCACTGGAAAAGGTGAGATTTGTGGTATTAACATTTCTTGGATTTGAAACCACGACAATACGTTGTTCTTTGAGCAAAATGTTTATGAATATCAGTTCAATTTTTCGCCATGTTCCTTTTTTTAGTAGACCAGTGGAGTGAACCAGTACACAATGTTAATAACTCGTATCAGATTGCAGAATGGACTTCCGCTACACTGCACTCATCAAACACATTTATGAAAACGCCACTCTGCACATGCCCGACTTCACGACAACAGACAAACTTGGTATAAGAAGAGGTGCTCGTCAAGGCGACACCGTTTCACCAAAACTTTTCAATACTGAATACATATGCAAACACACACAATGGGACGGTTTTGTAGTAAACATAAAAAAAAGTTTGTTTAAGAAGAAAAATTTTGTGTGTCCTCCCAGTTCTTACATATGGTGTCAAACAATGACAAAACAAACCATTAGAAAGATACGGGTGACACAATTAGCAATGGAACTGACAATGCTGGGAGATTCTCTCAGAGATTGAATGCTAAATACGCAAACGAACGAAAGTGATTGATGCCCTAGAACGAATAAGGCGGGTCATATTGCGAGAGCGGTTGATGACATGTGGATAAAACGACTCCTAGAATGGAGATCAACATCGGTAGTCTTCAGAAACAAAGGCCGTCCCCCACCCGTTGGACTGATGACCTAAAACGCATGAAAACAAACTGCATACAGGCGGCGCAAGACTGAACACAGTGAAAGCTCTTAAGGAAGCTCTCCAAATTAAAATTACCACTTTGTGGAATCTGTTTTCAATCCATTGAGCAAAAGTCGCAAAAGTAGTTAAGGCCAAACCGGAAGGAACAAGTTTTTCGACGACTAGATTGTTGGCTGGCTTAAGAGTACCTAATACCTAATTGAATCGAGTATCCAATCCAATCAACTTTGAAGATGACAAATTCCGTCATTTATTTGACATCTTTTAGGGCTAAAATTGAAAGAAAGGACTTTTCTTGTTTCCATATTTATCACAGAAAGAAAATAGTCTTTTGGGAAGCATCATAACCGGGAATAAGAAGTGGTAATAAACAGGTGACAAGCATTACACTGCCATTTTACTTACTTATAACTTTTGAAACAAACAAGATAGAATTTATTCCTTGTTTTTCTTCTTTTTTAGATTGTTTCTATCGTAAAGACGATATAAGCTTTGGCTTTGATGGCACGATGACGATATAGACTTTGATAGCAGTACAATTTCGTTCTTTAAATCTTACCTTGTAAACACGACTCAACATGTTCAGTTTAATGGTCATAGTTCGCAGAACTTCATTGCAACTAATGGTGCACCTCAAGGCAGCATCCTTGCCACTCTGATTTTTACTGTCTGCATCAGCGATATTACTTCCACTCTAACGTTCAACACTCTTTTATTTGCGGACGACCTTGAAGCTCCTTATGCCAGCTCTATCATCACATGACTGCTCTCTATTACAGGGTGACCTGCATCTATTGGCCGATTGGTGTGCTTGTAACAGGTTTCTACTAAATATTATCAATTGTAAAAAAATTACTTTTTCTCTCAAACATAATGTAAATAACTATATGTATATTCCCTAAATGGTTGAGCTTTGGATGATTGTGCAGTTGTAAAGGACCTGGGAGTGTATATATATATACCATCACATTGATCAAATCATGCAGTCAGCAATTGCAATGCTTGGCCTCCTACATAGATTTCTCGTCTTGAGCAGGTTCAACGGCTTTTTCTTAAGTATCTGTCTTTAGACCCACCCTCTGTTATTGGAGATATTCTCCTGTTAGCCCCTGGAGATTAGTAGAGTATATGCTGCTCAGCTTTCCCCGCTGAAGCTCAGTCGTGCCTTAATTGATTGTGATCAACTCCCCAGTGAGATTCGGTTTTATGTCCCCCGAATTAACAACCGAGTTCAGGATACTTCCACTATACCTACCCCTAGCACCAACTTGGCCTCTAATGCACCGCTTTTTCGTGCATGCCGAGACCATAACATATATGCCACTGGCGGAGACGTTTCTGTCTCTTTGATGGATATTTTTTAGTGCCCGCTTACTCGATATAAATCAGCTTTTGATAGGGTGCTGAAAGCTCCTGCGGAGCTTTGGAAATAATTTTTGTAATGAGCTTAGAATTTATTTTTAATTTTTATATAAATATGTTTGTACCATTGTTAGGTTAAGTTCAAATTATTTATTTTATATCTATTTGGGTTTTGAATTGTCTTTTAATATGCCTTTCTCATATTCACCATTCTGCACTACTTGTTCTCTATGTCTTGCAACACGTCCCGCCCAATTCTATTTTAATGTGCATATATATTTCATAAAATCTTCCACCTTGGTTAGTTCTCTTATCCATTTGTTGGCTTTTTTTTCTATGATATTTTTATTTCGCCTGCAAATTTTGTGTAGATTAATTTTTGAAATATATATCAATCAAATATAAGCCGTTAAGATCATTGCAACTTTGTCCCTTCTTAATTTATTTTCCACATCTTTTGTCAACATCTGGTTTTAATGCAGCTATTTCAGCACGGATGTTGTCATTGAGTTAATGTATGGTTTGGGGCTTGTTTATATAAATCTTTTCCTTCAAAAATTTCTATCAAAAATAATCCGCAGCTGACCATAATGGCTTTACAGTATTTTGATCGCTTATTATTGTCTATAGGACAGGTCTATAACAGATCTTGAACAATTTGAAACTTGTAAAAGTAAACATATGCAAGTCACTTATTAAAATTCAACATAAATTGTGTGGAAAAATTCCGGATTGTGCACCACGTTATCAAATCGACGATTTTTGGAGACTTCTCCACACTTTACTCCACATGTGCAATATTTTAACCACTTCGAAGTGTCCTTGGACTTCTGATGCAGAGTCTATTCCCAACTGTATCCAACGAACTGTACCTCTTGAAATCGTAAATTCACGTTAAGTAGCAATAATTGATTTATTTTATTTTAAATTTCACACAAACAACAATTTAACTGCGTAAGCGTGCAAATATCACCAAAAAAAATGGTGCCAACACAAAAAGGTAGCTTAATCCGCCAACCCCCCCCCCCCCCCCCCCCTTACTTTAATACCATCAAGCAGAAAAAAATCACAGGTTCGATCATGGGTAATGATCCACATCAATGACAGAATCTTCCTAACATTTTAATTCTCAACACACGCGATATGAGAATATTTTTCTGCATTTTTTCCTGCATATAAATCACAAACACACCTTTATAAAACATTGCATAAAGCATTATTCACCACGGTCTTGCATAATCTAGTTAACAATCAATTTCTGCACAAGAAACAAAACGCTTTAAAGCAGTTTTCCGTCCGATTTTGAATGACCGGCGTTACGATTCATTATATTTTCCCATAAATGCGTGCGACCATATTTTACGACCGTTTTCAAGATTGAAACAGTAGTCGTTAGAACTCGTTTGGCATTTAATTACTTTATAAATTAGAAATTAGCTCTTGAAAATTATCGACTAATAATGAGTTGCAAAAATAATGAACTGAATGGTGTAGTCAGGATAATTGTTGTGTAAATTAGTTTCTTATTAAGATCATTACAAATGTAAATATTGTTTTATTACAATAACCAGATTGGTATTTATAGATAGTAATGTTCTCTATCTGTTGGGACTGGAAAACACTATTAGAAATTACTACAACACATCGAAACTATTGGTTCAATAACTACTGCTTTCGCACAAGCAAGTAAACCTTTGGAAGCAATAAGCAGCAAGAAACCAGTTATATTTCACCGTATTAGTGGCAGATGATACGTTTGTAAGAAGACTTTTTTATAATGTTTTCTTTTTTTTTTAATTTTTCTGTAAAGTTTTTATGTATCCATTTTTATGTATACCCAGATTTTGCACCCTTACATTATCACCTCCTAATTACTTTAATACATATACCAGAACGTCTTTTTCTTCTTGAACTAGTTAAGACTGGCCAAGTTTTTCTATAACTTGCGAAAGTCTAAAGAGGAATGTTTCAGTTGTGAAGAGTAATATAAAATTTCTATGTATTATATATATATATATATATATATATATATATATATATATATATTACACTATTAGTTCGTGAGTGCATCCGATCGTTTGTGTCCCGTTTGTTGGGAACCTGCAGACGTTCCGCCAGGGTCACACTTGGCATTCTCAATGCTTTCACATGTATTTACAAGTCTTTTTTCTTCAGACAAGCGTTGAGAATGCCAAGTGTAACCTTGTCGAAATGTCTGCACGTTCCCAACAAACGGGACACAAATGATCGGATGTACTCCTAGACTAATAGTCTAATGTATTCTTCCATCCGCGAAACACTACGAACTAACAATATATATATATATATATATATATATATATATATATATATATATATATATATATATATATATATATATATATATATATATATATATATATATATATATATATATATATATATATATATTATAAAATCTTGCGATTGATGACGAAAAAATGTGTTTAAATAAACCGCTTTTTCCCAGTTTTATTTATTTAACATCTTTAAATTATTTAGAGCTTTATTAATATAAACTACAAGTAATTGTTAATAAAATTATACCAAGTGCAATAATTATTAGTTCATTAATTAATTATTTTGAATGGTAAAAAATTTTGGCACAAAATTTTCCGGAAACATATTTAGTATTTTGTATTGTATCCATTACTATTTATGACAGCCTGAGAACCTCCTCTTTTCGTTAACGTGGCCAGCTCTTTCATATTTTATCATTATGTAATGTACCGTAGAAGAACATTGTGTAATTCTACAGTGTATAAATTCGAAGAAGTGAAAATATTTAAATACCTGGGAGTTATAATCGATAGAAAAAATGAAGGACTTACCATAGAGGAAAAGATACAGAAAGGGTATAGACCTTTCATAAACCATAATAAAATTAATAGTAACATATAACCCAGTAACTATAACATAGATAATAACAGTGAGACAAACTAACTATTTTTGAACGCACAATACTATGAATAATAATGTGAGTAAAGAAAATGGGAAACTATAAGTTCAGAACCCAGATGAAATTTGAAAATGGCAAGTTGCTGGAAAAAGAAAACAGTGAGAACAACTAAAGCACAAAACGAAAGATGGTACGGACACATAATGGGAAGAGAAAATAATACCCCAAGAAGAGAGATAACAACAGCACAGAACAGACCGAGAGGCCGAGGGCGACCCAGATTCAGATGGGGGCAAGAGGTGGAAGAATGCAAAGGGATGGAGAAAACATATTGAAGATAGGACGAATGGAGGAAAATAGTTGAGAAGGCGAAAACTCGCGAACAATTTTGAGAAAGGTAACAAGAAGAAATGTGGACCGATCCACCATACTAAAACGATTTAAAGAGTTATTTATATATGGCATAATCACTAAGAAATGTATTAGCTTATAATAACCATAATAATGTTATGTAGATAAACCAAGAAATATATGGCAATTTGCCGCAATCTTATGACATTTCTTTTCAAATTCACAATTTTCGTACGGGTTTCCAAAAGCAGCTCTCTTATAAATGTTGAAGGAGAATTAAATTTGTTTGTTACTTCTGAACTACTCAAATTATATAGAATGATTTTTTAATGCGCCCGAACTTTATTCAAATAAAACAACAACTATGTTAGATGTCTTGAAACTATATATTTTATGTGAAATAATTGGGGTAATAAAATTAAATAATATTAGGTGCCAGATAAGTGAGCTGTGTGGTTTATACAACTTAATTCACATTGCCAGAACTTACAAACTTTATTATTAAGTTTAACTCTTAGAGAGATCGCTCATTGGAACGATACTCTACCTGTCAAGTATCATTAACATAACAAATGCTTATTGCTTTCGGGCAGATCGCTGTACTTATCGGAGATAGATAAAAAAAAAGTGAAATAATATTCAATGGCATTGATACTTGAAAACAATTTCGGACAAATGTCCTCCGCAGCTACTTTTGACAAAAGTTCATTCTGCCAATCCAATTTTCTAAAATATTTTTTTTTTTATTTAAAAAAAAAATTTTAAAAGAATAAAAAAAAATCTAAAGACGTTGAATCACATGAACTTGGTAGAAAATTAGCAAGTCCGTTCCTCGAAATGATTTTCTTTCCGAATATTTCCCTCAATAAATTGATTGTTGCCTTGGTTGTATGACATGTGAAACCATCCTGATGGTCACATCACCTCCAGATCAATGCCATTCAATTATTGAATGCAAATTTGTTAGGTAGTAGGTTAGAACATAGTTTAGTTTTAAAATTAGATTAAATCATCTCCTAATGATGCTAACTTGGTTAGCGAAACGTGGGTCGAGAACTTTAAAAAAGTGTTTAGTGGTAAAACACTTTTTTTTTTCGGTTTGGGTTTCGGTGTTTACTTTTCAGTCTGTCCTGGTTGAAGAGATCATTTCATTTGTAAAAGAGTATACTGAACAACTCTTACATAACGTTAATGTGACAAATTGACTAGAAAATGAAAATACATGTCGAGATCTGCTTCTTGTTTCTTATAATTTGGTTGATGCAACATTCACGTGATCTTGCTTTATGTTGGACTATGTTTATCTGTGTTTAAAAATAATCTCTTTACACTACGTTTATTCAAATATCTGAAAAATGTTCTTAGTTCAGTTTTTTTATATATTAAACATTGGAAGAATAAAATTAGTATTTAAATATTTATAAAGCGTTTGTAAGCACACTGTTTTTAAAGAGAATGTCTATGCTGTTAATGAGAATATCTATGCTATGTTTCCTGTTATGTTTGATAAAATTTACAGTCTCAATGATGAAATTTTTTAGGATTTGTCTTTAAATATATTGAGTTAATATGAAAAAAAAAATATTGACAACTACTTAAGCAAACAATATTAATATTTTAAGGACTGTAGATAATTGTAACAACGTAATTTATGAATCCCTTTACAAAAATTGGCCTGTTAGAGTATTTTGTTTAATTTAATTGTCATTGTTTACTAAATGTGCAATAAATTTGTTGATGTTAAGTATGGCAAATAAGGATGGTGGTTAAGCATATACACACTCCGTTTATTCAAATCTGCTTCGCGGTTGTTGCGTTTTGAAAGAGGTCATTGTCGTAACAAAGTTAACTTGGCACCAGATTTATAGCTGTCTGATGTATAACTTGACCTTCTGTAGTAAACCAATGTGTTCTAGCGTTTAGGTGATGTATTCAGTAGATATGTAATCAGATCGACGACAGGACACGATGTTTTACTACCAATTGAAATTTTATTTAGATATTAACTCGAAATGCAGCTTCGCTTAAGACTCAGTTAAGACAATTGACATTCCCCCTTATAGAGTATTTGCCAAAATTGAAAAATAAGTAAGACAGAAAGAATAAATTGTAACGCCAGAAGAAAATATAAACATTTTTCAAGGACGCGGTATGATTTTTAAACTTGGCAAATATGTTCCCGAAATTGATTGGAAAGGTGCTGGTCACCAAATCCTTAAGCCAGTATCATAATGGCATTTGAAATTCAACCACTGCAAAAGGTTCATTATACGACGCGACAACAATAACGCCATCGCCATTCGAGGTGAGTTATCTTACCGTTCAGATATAGGACTATTCAAAGGAGTCTGTAAGAAAAACCAGACTGCCTTCAATATCCAGCCAAAAGGAATTTCTACCGGAGTGAAACCGAAAGATGAGGGACGTAAACAACCTATTAAGTTATTACCATGGAAATTACCATATTAATATAACCATATTAAGCAAGCACCATGGAAAGGAGAGGAGAAAACTGAATAGTGTGGAATATTATAAACATGTGTAGAAAAAATTTCACGATAATATTCCCAATATTTTTTTTTCTTTATTTGAGTGTTTCGCCACGGTCTAAAACTCAAACAATATTTAAAATATCTGTTCTTATACAAATAAAGAATCACTGGGTAAAAACAAAAAAACAAACGGAGACAAATTTCTCAGTTATTCTTTTTTGTAATAAATTTGCCTAACGAACAGAATTTTAAAAATATAAAAATGTTCTAAAAAAATATACAAATTTTTAACGTTAACGTTTCGAGAAGTATTCTCCTCCCGTTTCAAAACGAATCTAAAAATAAATTATATTAATTTCTATAACTTGTGAAAAGATAGGAAGTAAATATATTGTTTGTGTATGTCAATGATACTTAATTGACAATTAGTATTTAATGACAGTGACAAAAAACTATGTACAGGTGAGGTTTACCGTGTGATTGTGATTGTTTATTGAAATTCTTAAATGTTTTTAATTATATTCTTTAGAATTATTAGCTCTATGCTTAAAAACCACATATTTTCAATTAGAAAATGATTATTATCAACAAAATTTCGGAATGGTAATGGGTTCTTCTCTTTCTCCTTTGATGAGTAATATCTTTATGGAGGAATTCGAGAATGACATATTAAATAAATCTCTTAAAAACCCAATAATATGGCTTAGATATGTTGATGATATTTTTGCTATATGGAAACATAGCATTGATGATCTAAATATTTTTTTACAAGATATAAATTCTTGATAGTCTACAATTAAGTTTACTTTAGAGATGGAGAAGGAGAATAAATTGCCAAAACAAAACAACACATTAAAAATTACAGTTTACAGAAAACCGACAAACGCAGATAGGTATCTCAATTTCTTTTCCAATCACTCAAAATCGGTCAAAATAGAAGTAATTAAAAGTTTATATGACAGAGCAAAAAGTTGTTTGAACCAACAGTGATACACTACAAAAAGAAACAAATCACATAAAAGACATTTTAATAAAAAACAATAACCTAAAAAAATTGTATAGTTAAATCGTTTAAAACTTTTGATACCAGACAAAACAGACCAGTTATTATTAATAATAATAATAACTCTCAAACAATTAACCTCATAATTCCTTATATCCGCGGTATTTCTGACACAATTAAAAGAGTAGGAAATAAATACAACATGAGAATAACATTTAAAACAATAAATATTCTTAGATCTCTAAAACATAACAAAATACCAAAAATGTGGTTTATAAAATTCCCTACGAATGTGGCAAATTCTATATAGGTGAGACATCTAGACCGTTAGAAAACCCTTTTTTTAAAAAAAAAAACCCGATTCTAAAGAATACAATTAAAAACATTTCCGAAGAATACAATTTAAAACATATATATATATATATATATATATATATATATATATATATATATATATATATATATATATATATATATATATATATATATATATATATATTTGATAGTATGTCACTCTCATTAAAAACTAATTGTCAATGTAAGTATCATTTACATACACAAACAATATATTTACTTCCTACCTTTTCAGAATTTATAGAAATTAATATAATTTATTTTTAGATTTGTTTTAAAAACGGGAGGAGAATACTTCCCGAAACGTTAACGTTAAAGGATTTTTTAGAACATTTTTATATTTTTAAAATTTTGTGCGATAGGCAAATTTATTACAAAAAAGCATCACTGAGAAATTTGTCTCCGTTTGGTTTTTTGTTTTTACCCAGTGATTCGTTATTTACATAAGAACAGATATTTTTTGAGTTTTAGATCGTGGCGAAAAACCCAAATAAAGAAAAAAAATATATATGAACACGCCACAATCATTCAGATATTATTTAATGTTCCCAATGATTCCGAAGAAACCAGTAAAGACGAAGATCATTGTTTTTACGAACAAACGGAAAATATATCAGAATTGACAGTTTAAGATATTTTTATGTGCCATTTCTACTTATGTTACCTTCATCTTCAAATTACGCCAAATCCATTTTGTTTGGTTTCAAATTACAATTAATCCACAGTTTGGTAGCAAACGCCACCAAACACAAGTTGTTTTAAATTCAAATTGTGATTTTATATTTATTTCAAAATACATGGTTGTTTAAATAAAACAATTTAGTTTTAATTAAATAATACTAAAGTCATTCCAAAACAGTTTTTTGCTGTTATCTCGAAACTATAAAAATTGATTTAAGGAGATTTGAAACCAGACAGTTCATATTACCTGTTAATAGTACAATACGATAATTGCAAATATTTTACTTCCATAAATTAAAATATGGAAATAACCCAACCAAAACAGCATTAAGACCACCTGTCGCAGGCAGGTGAAATTAAAAATCTCAGTGAAGTAACAACAACTCCGTTTGGCACCAGCTGAAAATTGATTGGGCATGACGGGCCTTCGACCATTGGATATAAAGAACACCTGGGTTATGCGAACGATA
The DNA here is from genome assembly GCA_031761425.1 of Cosmopolites sordidus. Classification (NCBI taxonomy): domain Eukaryota; kingdom Metazoa; phylum Arthropoda; class Insecta; order Coleoptera; family Curculionidae; genus Cosmopolites; species Cosmopolites sordidus. The sequence goes on from JARFXV010001437.1 coordinate 76,977, forward strand.
CCATAACAAAGCCAAAATAAGTTTTTACCTGCTGTAAATATAGGTACTTTATTTTTGAGACTTTTATGTTGCCTTTGATCGTTTATATGTGCAAATACATTTTAAAGAATATTTTCTGTTGTAATTGGAATTGCATTGGAGTATATAATTCGATAGTTTACTCACTAAATACCAAATCACTTTTTTTACACCTCTTGACGCCTATTTCACTAACCATGTTAGCATCATCAGGAGATGATACATTCTTTCGATAGATTCAATATATCTTTTAATAGATTCAACATATTGAAGCATCTCCTGATGATGCTACCATTGTTAGTGAAACGCACGTTGGGAAGTTAAAAAGTGATTTTAGTTTACCACTAAAAGTAAATCTCTTCGAGTTTAGTATTTCACACTGAAGATTCGAATGGGAGAATTGATAATTGCTCAAACAGAAAGTACAAGACAATAGATAAGAAATTATTGAATTATTTTAAATACCACATTAACAAAAGAAAACTGAGTGGCTTGGAATATTTGAAAGAAGAATACCCAGAAGAATTTTTGGTGCTGTGAATGATAAGGGAAACTGGAGAATCAGGTATAGTTTCGAACTCTCCAAGTAATTATACAAATATTAGGATATTGTAAACTATGCGAAGGTACAGCAACTCAGATGGTGAGGCGAGAATTTCAGAAAGTCAGACCTAAGACATGGTGTCAGGACAATGCAAGAAGATGCTGAAGAACTATTGCACTTCAAAAATTGACAAGGGGTACTGGAGATCGATCCAGTTAGAAGCGAAGCCTGAATAAGATCAAGGCTAGTAAGGATATAACCAAATTATCTTGCAGTTCTTGAAAATAGAATAAATAATTTGATATGTGTCATATATCCAGATATAAATTATTTTCGTCACTGTAAAGTAAATCACTGGCCAAGTAAAAAACGTAATATTCTTTTATCTACCAGCTTAATGAACAATATAATAATATCAGTTCAAACTTAGAAAATATGTTTTCTTTAGTATTATTTGTTAACACATCGATCAATAAGACCCCGGTCTGGCCTATAAATGGCGTCACTTACGAAAAATCTTTACCAGTGGTCGATTGTGTTAACCTTCAAACGTGTCATCATGCCTTCATGTGTCATCGTGCCTTCATGTGTCAAAATTTCATGACAACCTGTCTATTAGTTTCTGAGTTGTTGTGCTTCAAGTGACGCTGCTTTTTCAAAACAATGGAAAAACAATAATTGCGTGAGTTGATTAAGCATTGCTTTTTAATGAAGAAGAATACCGTTGAAGCAAAACAATGGCTTGATAAGCATTACCTGGACTCTCCCCGGGAAAATCAACCGTAATTGATTGATATGCTGAATTCAAACGTAGCCGTACAAGCACCGATGATGCTGAACAAGCCTTAATATAAGCATAATTTATATCGCAAAACCTTATAGTAAAGCTGCAGGAAATAGCTGATATCATGAAGATATCAAAAGGAAGTGTTTACACCATTTTGCATGAACATTTGGGAATGATTAAATTGCCAAAGAAATGGATACCGCGTACATGCTCACAGCAGACCAAAAACAACAACGTATTGAGGATTCTGAACAATATTTGGAGCTACTGGAGCATCGACAGGCAAGGTTATGGCCTCTGTACTTGAGATGTGCATGGGATGTTATTATCTCGAGAAAAGTAAACCATAAATAGCGAATATTAGCGTTTATTGGTGCTTTTGAAGGACGAGATCGCAAAAAAGACTCCAAATGAGCAAAAAAACTACTGTTTTAACAGGACAATGAATTGTATCACAAATCGTTGGCAACGATGGCTATATTGCATGAATTGAACTTCGAATTGCTTTCTCATACACCGTATTCTCCAGATCTGGCCCCCAGCGACTATTTGCTTTTCTCAGACCTCAAAAAAATGCTCGCTTGAAAGAAATTTCACTCCAATAAAGAGGCAATTGCCGAAACTGAAGGATATTTTGAAGGCAAAGAGAAATCATTCTATAAAAATAGTGCAGAAATGTTAGAAAAGCGTTGGAATGATTATATTGCTTTTCAAGGAGAATATATTTATGAAAATGTCGAAATTCACCGAAAAAAAGTGGCTTTTATTTCTCAGACCAGGGACTTATTGACCGATGTTTTATTTATGTCTCGAATTTTCAATTAATGAAGTTCCTATTTTTTAATTCAAACACAGTAACGACATTCTTATCATTGCTCTGATGAATGACTAAACTCTAATTTTTATTTGTACGGGTTTATCTCGAACAAAATAAAGATGATTAATGCCGCATCAAACAAAGAAAGCTACGAGTTGAATATTGCATTCTTGTTTATAGATTATACAGGGGCCAATCGATTATTAACTTTTTTTTATTATCAAATAGTTTTCTGGGTCAAGTGCCTTTCTGGTTCCATAATAATAATTTGAAATAATTATTATTATCATTATTTCAAGAGTTTAGGATGATTTTTACACCCAAGCAGTTTGTCTGTTTCTGAATTGCTATTTATCGATACAGCAAAAACTGTTTCTGACCCCAACGGTATGCTGGTTCCTTTATAATTAAACAACATGCTCGGAATGAATCAAATTTGGATTTAAACGGAAGTTACCCTATTTTTAATGATAAGGTGAATAATCTTTTGTGTTGAATCAGGAATTTATCTGAGATGTGATTAAGAGTGTTTCAATTTCCCACAAAAATAAACTAGTTAATTTACAAAACAAAGTCGTTAACAATAAATAATATAAACAAAGGCTCTATTGTTTAGCGAGCATACATTTTGTTTTGTTGATGATCTACGAGGGTTATTCGAAAAGTTCTCCGTTTAATAAAGAAACCTTTATAATTTAATACATTGTCTAGAGAGCCATTTTTTCAGGTTTGAGAAGAGAAAGTACTCGCTGGGGACCTGAATCATATGATATTTAGTCTGAACGGCACCATACAATTGGTCTATAAGTGCAATGTAATATTCCTCGGTAATGGTGCTGCTTTTTGCTAGGTAGTTTATAATAATCACATTACTAGAATGCCAGAAAACTAATACCACTTCATCTAATGTTTTATAAAATGTCAAATAATCTCAGCAGAATCGCATTTAAAAGGCAGTAGGCACCGTCTATCGAGATGTTTACAATGTTGGCAAGCTCGCGTATCGTCTGCCGATGATCATTTAATACGATATTGTAGATTTTTGTGACGATTTTGTCTGTTTTACGCGTTTAAATTTAATACACTATTTTTTTTACCACCGAAAATGGGGATGGATGTATGAAGTGGAATCCTAACACTTGTGTGTCGGTCGAGATTATTCTGTACGCGAATATTATAGCTCATTCAGGGAAATAATGGTTGTACGTCATCAATCTAGAGAAATCAATTGCCAATTTAAATCCATAAGAAAAAATCATTTACGTTCGAAGCACTCTCTTTTCTTCTTCCTCTAATCGTATTAGAATAGAATAAAAATACGGTGAGCCGATGGATCACATTCTGTGAATTCGCTGTCAAGATAGCATTTCGGGTTTGTGGTCTACACAGTGTTGTCGGCTTAACTCAACTTTCTTCGTCGAATCTGTCATTTTCATGTACTGATTGCTGCGCCTTCAAACGTTTTGAATTCATTTTACTGTATAGTTTGCTGTTTTAGCTACTTTCTGGTTTAGTTTCTGTTTTTGTGAGTTCTGTAGTAAAAAATCTTCGATTATAATTGCAAAAAAATGCCCAAACCGTTAAGTAGTCGGTGTAAATAACATGTCTCGTCACTTATCAGTTATTTTGAACAGGAACGAGATAATGGAGATGCTAATTAAAGGGACAGGTTTGTGTTTCGTAATGTTCTAAGCCTAAAAAAGAATATGTGGCAGATCCAATAGCAGAACAGTATGGCCACATAGTGTTATGTCTTTCCCCTTATTGCATATTCATTCTTATAGAATTGATATGGGGGGTGGCTAAAAATTATTACACAATCGTCATATAGGTCGAGATGGAAGAACGATTGATAACTGTTTGGATATGAGGAAAGACGCTTTATCAATAGTTGTACCTAGATCTGGATGAACAGCATCAGACATACAGAAGAAAAGATTGAAAGATGGTCGAATCGCGAAAGAGTATTTGATAGACTAGAAGTTAATCCCCTAATAATTTAGTTGAACAGCGATTCAGAGCTAAAAGTTGTTTTAATGATAGTGAATAATTAAACTTTCTTTGAACTAAATGAAACTCCGGTATATTCACAAGCAGAAGTTTCGAAACAGGTTTTTGATTAAAACTTTTAAGGAGAAAACTTTTCGTGTTACTTTTTCATTTACAGTTTTATCGATCATACAAAAGTCAAAGTCTGGGTATTTTGGTGTTGATGTGGCAATATTATAACGTGAATGTGTCATAGATTTTGTTGACGTGCAACCATTATTTCCCTCAATGAGCTATATATGGTTCTTATTTATGGAGAAGCGCTCTAAAATTTCGAAGAGGCTCCGCGTATTTACGGGCAACAATACCCAGAAAGGCCACTTCCAGCTCGGTAAACATTTGTCGAAGTTTCTCAAAGACTTTTCGATAGTGTGGTTCCAAATTTCAAGAATATGAAATATGAATTTTGAAGTCAAAGAACAAATTTTACATCTTGTTGAAGAGGATTCTATCAGAAGTACTCGTAGTGTTGCATGATTAGTTGGAGTTTCCCAATGGATTGTACATAGAACACTAAATGAGCAATTACTCTAAACTTAGCATGCACAAAGTGTAGAAACACTCTTACCAACCAATGGTTTATTCCTTAAAATCAAACAAAACCAAATTTTTTGTTCACTATTTCATTAACCAACCGATTCTTATACGAGGAACGGTATGGTGGAAATTTTGAACACTGAATTTAATAAAAGAATTAATCATGTGTTTGTCAATGTGATCTGAATCGTGTAAAACGTGGTGTGATGTAAAAAATTAGTGCTAGTAATTCCAACTTTGACTGTAAACGACAATAATGTGTAAGTTTGCCTTTTTTTTGTAACAACTCAAACCAAATTTATGCTGAAAGGAATGGAATGAATGCCTATAGAAATATTTTCTAATAATGCCTTAAAAAGCTGGTTGTATTTTGGGTACATGTTTTAAGGAAACTTTTTCTTCAAAATGATGTAAAGAATCGATGTTTAAATTTACGAAAGTATTTTCCCTTACTCTGATATAAATATCAAAATTATTTGGCCCTACTTGCGCCGTTTTCTGACTGAAATTTTTCGACTTACCTGCCTGATATAATAAAAATATTTCTGAATTTATACGTTGCTTCTTTATCTACATTAGATAATGCCCAGTATGAGAAATGCTGTATCCAATTTTATGAAGAGTACCATACAAACTTTTACTCAAGAATATTATAAGGAGTGTAAAATTAATTAGTGTAGAAATAGCAATAAACCTAACAAATTTCACATTAACATATAAAATCATCACAAAATTTAAGTGTCTCATAAAAGTAATGAAGGGGCTAATATTAATTAGTACAATTTCAACAGCTGAACTTAACATTAATATAAGAATATTTTTCAAGAGGCAATAAACTTCATTTCTAATTAACACAATTCGGAAAAAGAAAGTTGTGTTATATTACATGATAATCTTAGTTTTGGCCGCTCACATATGCATACTTCAGAAACTGCTACGTAGAAATTTCTACAACAGATTATGATTATTCTTTAATGTTTATCATATCTATGCATAGTTGAGATAACAGAATTATTCTTTTGTAAACAAGAGTATTAATTAATCGACATAAAATGGAATGCTACAAGCATTTTTTACTATAAGCACATCTCTATTATTTCGATTTGAAAAAAAAATGCAGCTGTAATGTCGGAGCGATTCATTTAAACCGCGCGCGGTTTAAGAATAGATTTTTTGCTTCTTAGGTTGGTTTGAGCGCCATATGTTAGTTACTATGTGTTTGATGTCGCGATGATGTTTGTTTGTGTCACGAAAAGTTACTCTGGCGATTTTTACTATGGGTAAAAAAATTGAACAAATAATTTGTGTGAAATTTTGTGATTCCAATGGAATTTCTGCAATAGATGCACTGAAAATGCTGTAGATTTTGTCAGCGATTTTGAAAGCTCAAGAATCAGAGTATTTGAGTTGCATACAGCATTTAGTGAAGGCCCTGAGATTGTTGAAAACTTGCCCCATGCCCTCTGGTCATCTACTTCTGTTAACGACTATAACATTATCGAGAAAATTATAAAAATGGTACATGAATATCGTTATGTTGAGATTAGTGAGATAGCAGAAGATCTTGGCATCTCTTACAGATTATCTCAACACATTTTGGTTGATATCTTTATACGACTCTAACTGTGAGTGATTTTTTGGCCAAATATATAACGAAAATGATCCCTCAAGCACCGTATTTGCCGGATATAACTCCTTACGACTTTTTCTCTTCTCCAAACTCAAATATACGCTCCGCTAAACGCGTTTTGACTCAATTGAGGACATTAAAAACAATTATCTGAAGGAACTGAAGGTCATTCCGGCCGAGGCTTATTCCAAGTGCATGGATGATTTAATCAGTCGTAGGCATGCATGTATCAAATGAAATGGAGCTTATTTTGAAGGCGATAATAAAGATTTGTATTAAAGTTGCAAAAATGTGTTTTCTTACCATCATTTTTTTCGTTTACCAAGCAGAAAACAAGAATTATTTTCTGGTACAATACGACAGTTCTTAAATCTTGATATAATAAATGTACTCATAAGTTCTGTTGTTTGTCCAAAATTATAAAAACATTGCCATCTATTGAGAATAATTTAATGTAATATATCATAACTTATATTATAGTTAAATATATTGAAATTTAGTTTGCTAATTCTTGAATTTCGAAAAAAATGTAAACCCTATAAGAATGAAAGAGCAAAGTTTGGCTAAGTTCCATATTAGACATGTCATACTTTATGAGTTTTGAAAGCATAACAATGTTACTAATACCACAAATGCCATTAATGTTGTTCATCCTGGTGCCTTGGATAGTAAAACATATCAGCGTTTCAAGAATTTAAGAACTGTGATCTCAACCGTTTGGACGATGTAAAATCTGGAAGATCTATTGACTTTGGTAAGGACATAAACCATCCAAGTATTTGAACCAAACCTAACCATCCAAGAATCAGGTACAACGTTTTAAAACTTCGTGATCCACAATACAACGGTGTTAAAAAAAATTGAACAATATACAAAGAAAAGGAATGTGGGTGTATGTAAACTATCAGTTAAAAGTAAAATTCAACGTCTAACCATCTGCTATGTACTTTTGCCCTGGTTAGACCGAGATCCTTTTCTTCAACCAGTTTCAACCAGTCCACCCTAAAAAGTGTTACTGTAGAATAATGGAATTTTTCATATGAGGTTCTGAATCCTAATGAAAATATAATGGCAGAAAATTATTGTGCTCAGTTTGATAGTGCCTGAATCACCCAAAAAAATGTTAAATAATTTGGGTAGGAAAACGTCCCTCCTACTTCCTCACCTAGCGAATTTTCCTGATTTTGCACATCATATTGCCATATTTTCAAATCTATAGATCTGCAACAATTGTCAAAACTGTGCTTGAAAACTATTTTATTCAAAATCGCACTCATTCAACAAAAAGAGAATAAAAAGTTTGTCAGAGAGATGGTCGAAGGCTGCCAATAAAGTTATTACAAAGACATTACTTATGAGTACACCTAATATTTTGATAATTTAAAGCAGGAAAAATATTAGTTTGTTCATTGCGAATCATATACATGAACGGTCAATAGGAATATTCACTGCTTCATTATAATATATTGCAATTTATCAAAGCAACTGCTGCCAAGCGCGACAAATCATTGAAATATTGAACAGAAGAACAATCAGAATATAAAAAATCAACCAACAAAACATTGCTAGTCAGAATTGAATTCAAGAAAATAAAAACTAATACAAATATTATAAAATACGCTTAAAAGAATAAAAGAAAATAAAAATGTATGTTGTAATCGCAGAATAACTACGGAAAATATTAAAATTTTGTTCCAGTACAATAAACACAAATCTAAAATTTGGGAATTTTAAAAAGTAATAAAAATTTCCTTCTGCTACACAGGGTGCAGATATTTCAATGTGACAAATATCAGATGATTCACAATTTAATTTCCAATAAAAATATCCCTTTTGATTATGTTCCATTTCTTAACGGTTTTCGAGATATTTTTTTTTTTGATATTTCGTGCAATTCTTCATAAAACCGCTAATAAATTCCAAACTATCGATTCCACAAAAAAATAATTATACCATTGAAATGAGCGATAAATTTTCTTTGAAATGAGCATATTGACTTTTAGAAAGTTATCGGTAGATCAGATCCTTTCGATTCGATTCGCAATAGACCGATTGAAAGTCAAAGTTCGAAAAAAATTCTCTCTTCAATCATAGAACAAAATTTCTTACTGATTCATCAATAATTTCGCATTTATTAGCGGGTTTTATGTACGACATTACAAATATCTCGAAAATTAATTAAAATAAAACCAATAGTGAAGAGTAAGTTTTTTATTTAAAGTTCTATTTAAAATTGCCCCAGAAATCTGACAGACTGAAATGTGTATATTCAGTGCATGCGACAAATCAAAATATTCTACTGTATTAAATCTGGCTAAGCAGCATATAACATTATATGATAAATACACGGCCACGTATTTTTTAAAATTAAAATAACTGCCAAAGTCATATCGATAACACCATTCCATTTTTTTTTTATATACAATTTATTCATAATGAAAAATATTCTTTCTAATTGCTTATGTGTTTATGTTAAATTGTCATATGTTTATTTATATTTAGTATTTTTGTAATAAGTTTTCTTGTATATATTTTAAAAACATATTATACCAGATATAGGATGCATAATTCTGTAGCATGTGTCTTACTATTCAATTTATATACAGGGTATCCCAAAAAATGTAAACATACTTTATTTTCTTATAACTTACTCATACTGCATTCTTTTTCAGATTGATCTAATTTAAAAAAAAATGGCTGCTTACCAGATTTATGTGTGAGCAACGAAAATTTATCCTGAAGTGTTATTGGAAATACGAAAAGGCGATAGAAGTTCAAAAACAGTTCAGGTGAAAATTTCAGAATTTTAAGTTCAATTAACCGCCACAACTGCGCTTACTGGGCAACTGAGAATCCACCCCGTTACTGAAGAAAATCATGTTAATTTGCCAGGAGTCACAGTGTGGTGAGGCTTATTTGCAAAAATATTAATTGGACCGTTCTTTTTTAACAGTACTGTAACTGGCGCTGTTTACCTTAATTTGCTAAACAGGTGATCCTACGCATTCGGGAGGCTTTTGAGGGTGATAACTTGTATTTTCAACAAGATGGTGTACCTCCACATTATCATCATGGTGTAAGGGCATATTTTGAGTCTACCGAACAGGTGGATTGAACGAAGAGGTTGGATTGAATACTCCGCCCATTCACCTGATCATATGTCGCTCGACTTATTTTTATGGGGATACATTAAAGACAAGGTTTATAAGACATAACCGGCAACAGTCAATGAATTAAGACTAGCGATTTAAAGAGAACGCGGACAAATAGTAATGGAAATGATTTTCGATGTTTGCGATTCCATTGCTTCTCGTTATCAGCAATGCCACGACGGTGGGCAGTTTGAAAATTGGCCTTAGTCAAAATAAAGGCTGTCCTTTAGCTTTTTTTTTTGAAACCTTAAAGTAAATTGTATAAAAATAAATACTGATTTTAGAATCAGTCGAAGTGTGTATACATTTTTTGGGACACCCTGTACGTATAGTAGTTTAAGAAATAATTGTATTTCATTTAATCTTTTATTTTGATTGATAGCAGTGCAAACCAAGTAAATAATACACTTAGAAATTGGGCTGTGCATAGAATAGCTAAATGGAACAGACCCATATTTTCTACATGAAACAATGATGTCTAAACGTGTCAAGAAACAGACAAAGATTATCTATAAGCTATTGATCAGATTAGTAGTCACATACGGAAGTGAAACCTAGACTAAAAAGACAGAAGAAATGTTTATCACGCTTGAAAGAAACGTGTGAAAAAAGTCTACTGGGCTAGTTCAAGTGGAGGCAGGATGGTGCATCAGATACAACCACGAATTCTATCAGATGTATGTGAAAGAAATATAGCGAAGTTCATTAAAACAGAGAGATTAGGATGGCCCGGATAAATCAGACACGGAAGTCCCATAAATCCCCAAAAGGTCGCTAAAAAAACAAGTTATTGGAAACACAGGTATAGGCAGGCCAATAATAAGATGGCAAGGTAATGTCCAGAAAGAAGCTGGAAACTATTCTTGCTGGAGAAGGAAATTATGGGAGATCCTATAGGATTTTATAGAACAGCAGAACCATTGGAAAGAAAAGCAGCACAAAATAGTCGAGGCATACTCCTAATTTGTCTTTCTTCTTCTTTAAATCATATTATACAATGAAATTGTACACAAAAAAATAATAAAAAATAGCACTTTGAACTGTACATCAACGAAATTGAATTGAATTGCATACACGTGTACCGCAATGTCAGTATAATAATGCCAGATCTTAAATAATGCAGTTATCTTTGATTTATTAGTATGCACCTTATATCTAAGATAAGTCTACAAAATCAGAGGACTATCAAGTCGGATGATCTTGATATCCAGATGACGCCGAAAACTTTTTAAACATTTTTTGACAAAAAAACTGAAGTTTTTGTTTGATTATAGATAAAAAATAAACTAGTATGAACCCAACAAGATTTTCCACAAAACAGAAACACACCAACAATTTCATTACAGTTTCTCCACGTACGTTTCGTTAACCATGTTATCATCAACAGGATGTTACATATTTAATCTATGATGCTAGCTAGTTAGAGAATGACGTGAGAAGAAAGACAATTACTTTGGTGTTTTGTGAAAAATTTGGTTAAATTTCTAGTTAAACAAAACGACTTATGTTGAAGAAAATTTCAATGTGATTTTTGAGAAATTCTTGCTTGTCAATCAGCTCTAATACCACATGTATTATAACTCTCTTAAAAAAAAAACGATAATAAAAATTATGACTCGCTTTTATCTCACTATGAATTTTGAATCGGTCTGTATTTTTTAAAATTAAGTTAATAAATAATACGAAAAATAAAATAAATACTAAAATAATACAAAATATTAATAATACTAAAAAATAAATTGTAATAAACTTACCTCAAATACTAACATCTTTCCAGTGCGAAAATATAAACAAAACCAACAAGGAAATTAAACAATATCTCCAAAATAAACAATGTTTCGCGATCAAGAAACTAAATCAACGCGACATTGGACGATAACCGAGGATTCCTTCTGCGTTCTTTTCGACTAAATGCGAGACAAGAGACCCAAAACAGGAAAAAGCTAAATAAAAGGCGACTGAAACGCGCTCCACACAATCGGCTATCGATGGGACGGACTACGAACCTTACGTTAACGAATGTCTTGTCGTAAACCAACTGCACGGTGATCGCCTGCGTCGACCTGAGAACCGGAGAGAACTAACTGATCGGGTATAGACGAGCGTCGTGATACCAGATCATTCACTTTGGGAGTCGAGAGTGTGTGTATGTGTGTGTGTGTGTGTGTGTGTGTGTGTGGGGAGAAAAACGAGGCCGGATCCTCCGGTGCATCGGTGAAGAGGTAGAAGGTCGTTCGCACCAGCTGACGCGGTGCTCTATTGCTCAATGTGAGGAAACGTTAAAAGAAAACGTGAATTTGTTTTTCGGACGACGAACTGTACTAGTCTTTGTCATTCTCAAGGAATGTAATCGCAAAATTCTCATTGTGTGTCGTTTATATTATAAATAGTGAGTCAATACAGATCTCAAATCTGTCGAATTATTTTTATATCTTTACGAATCGCTTCGAAAGCCCTGGTCGAAGTCTACTGGAAGTCGGAAATCAGGTTGAAACATTCTTATTTCTTCTCCATTTTCAGTTTTGGGAATAATTTGTCGCATGTGGCAAATTCAATCGAATATGGGGGATACTTGAGCAACAAAATAACTTTTTAAGCCAAGAAACTCAACAAATGGTAAATATTGTATTTTTAACTGTGAATAACTCGAAGAACTTAATAATCATAATAATGTGAGACTTCACCGTAACAGAAGAAAATTGCTGTGCACCTCTGGAAATGACTAAGGTCTAATTGAAACAAGTGAAGAAATAATAATAGAACTATGGGAGGAATACATCAAATATTTTTTGATGATGAAAGAGACACTGAGCTAATGATATCTGAAGAGGAGCATAACCTAAAAACACCAAAGGTGGAAAAGTGCCTGGTCCAGACGAAATGTTCAGATTAAAGTAAATCAGATTTATTAATAGGGTAAAATTTCTGAAGAGTAGCTCAAACCAAAAAAAAAAATCCGAAATAATGTAACGACTCCAGATTAATCCATAATCACAGAGTGAAAATCTTATTAAAATAATCCAGAACGGAATCTACACAAAATGAGAGCAAGAACTAAATGAAACAGAATTTGGATTACTTAGTTGCATGGGAAACTAGGGAAGCATTGCTCTCACTGGTTGTACTCCTTCAAAAATGTCGACAGTACTACAAAACATTCTGTTTGCTTCAATAATTTTTAAAAAGTTTTTGCCCACGAACAATAAATAAACTAAATTGAAAAACTTAGTATCATCGGTATAAGTATCAATAATATATGACCGATATTTATTAACATATTCTCCTATGTCATCTTCAAAAATGCTTTATCAGAGAGAAATGATGGAGATAAGGATTGGAAATGAAGTAATAAACCCATTGAGATTCGTTGGCGATATGGTAATTTTGGCTGAAACTACAGAACATTTATAGACCCTGATGACTTCCATATATAACCAATGATTGCAATTAGGTCTGAATAATAACTAATACGAATACTAATCACTAAACTAGAAGTAATTTATCACTAAACACTGTTTTTAACTTCTGAGCGCGAGTTTCGCTAACCATATTAGTATATTAGTATAAAGAGTTTCGCTAACCATATTAGAGTAGTATTAGTTAGTATCAGGAGATGATACAATTCAATTAAGATTGAATTCAATTGATCAATTTAATTGAGATTGAATTATCTCCTGATGATACTAACATGTTCAGCGAAACGCGCATCGTACAATTAAATAAAGTAATTTAGTGTTTAGTAGTAAATCTCTTCGAGTTTAGTATTTTATAGAAGAATTGAAAACTTTAACCGACCATGAACAATTCTCAGCAAATCGACTACAAATAGAAAAGGCTCACTAGTGCCACTACTTTGGAGCATTCATCGATTCTGAATTAAACCATGACAAAGAACTTTGTATCAGAATTCAATTGGCGTTTTTGAAATTTTTAATCAGTGCTCTGTGATAAACACTTGAATTTGCAACATAGATCAAGGCGTCTGAAACTAAAGAAATTAAAAAACTTAATATATACCATATATATATATATATATATATATATATATATATATATATATATATATATATATATATATATATATATATATATATATATGCATGCAGTTTTTTTATTTCTTTGGACTGCATCCAATGAGACAGACGAACAGTAGTCGAGAGTTATATACCTCCAACTGCTGGGTTCCTCAATCTCATGTGGAACACACTACAACCTGCGTCTCCGCCAAAATGACAATTCTATTAGTCGCTTGACCGGGAAGGAGCCCCACCCATCCTTTCCATTGGAGGGCACTTGTTTCGTCTGGTGGTAGTTAAGACTCATCAGGGTACCGACATATGCTCTCTCGTTAAGAATAGGGAGACCCCATCCACAATCAAACAACCCATAATTTCGACGATTTTTCATCGGATGGCTTATACGTGCACTTTTTTTATTTCTTTGCACTGCATCCAATGAGACAACAGTCGGGAGATATACACCCCCTAACGCTGGGTTCCACAATCTCATGTGGAACGCACAATAATGTCTCTTGCTCCGGAGACGCAGCTTAGAACAGCTTCTATTTTATAATATATAAATATTATTTTTATACATAGTATAAATTTATATTTTAAGACATATATTACCTTTTTATAATATCTTAACATACTATATTTACATTATAGCATAAATTATTTTGTAAGTTATTAGTTGAGATTTTTATAAATATGATTTTTTTGTTTGGTTTTTAATTTTCATATTTTTTGATTTCGATATATTTTGTTAATTTTTTACCTTTACATTTTTTTTTCAGCTAACAGTTTTGGGTTTTTCACTTTACTTTACAATAAATATTTATCATATAATTGTATCATTATTATATACTTAAATTACTTAAATTATCAGTATCAGTTCTGAAATTAATTACTGTTACCTTAAAAAAAATCTAAAGGTAAAAAATATATAAAATATGTCAATGTCAAAGTCAAAAAATATGTCCTATACATACGTATCGATGTAAACTCTCGCCGGAACTTCATAGCGTCCTATCATATGTCCTATTCCACGACATAATCGACTTCTATGGCAAATTTCATTATAATCCTTCTATTCCTTCGAGCGCAATTGAAGGTCAAACATCCAAACACTTTAAATTTATAATATTAGTAGAATTATATACAATTCACACATATTTAGGTCTTGTTCTTGTTTGCCAAACTCTGAAAATTTGCTTATTGGAGAAGATGTTTTAAATATTATCAAAAAAAATATAACTACTACTTAGGAAATTGTATATTAAACCTAAGTGAGTCAATAAATTTGACAGTCAATGAATTTGAATTAACAGCTCTCAATCTAGAATTCATCTTGTATATTAGAGATGCTTGTTACCATTTTCTGTCATGAGGAAAATATTGTTAAAAACTAAATTCCTTTGTTTGTTGAATTTAATTGAGGTTTAGTTAGTTTTACCGTTGGTTCCAGCAATGTCCGCTGTTGTTATTGATGATACATCATGTCTATCATAACCACAATGAACTTATTTCGGTAATTTTTCACCGAACAAAAAACTACTGTTACTTTAGGTCAAGCACTTCGCAAAAATATTCAAAACCAAACCATATGCTTCACGCTCCGCGAATTTGATTTTATATAATAATTCCGAGTTAATTGACAGAAAGATGTTTAAATTAATTATTATTTTTTCATCGTCCAATGAAGAAAACAGTACTTTTACAGCCAACGAATGGTTCACTAATGAATATTTGGGAAGTACTTGGCACGTTTTTTTTTCGTTCTCTTTTAATCGATTCTGTGGAACTGTGTAATTAATCGAACATTAATTTATATTAAATAAATATTAATTATTTGTGATGTTTCAATAATATTCATTGATGATTTACCATGAGGGTCATATTTTGGGATTATGGCTAAAAATAATATGGTTAGTTATATTACCTAATTATTGGAGACGTTGATAAATTAAATTTAATTACGTCATTCATTTTATTTGTTGTAAAATCCATTATGAAATCCAAAAATAGTTTTTCCGCATTCTGCAATAGTTATTGAAGTATTGCACGATACTTTTAATTGAATATTTGACTATTTTGAAGTTATATTTATTACTTTACGATTGTTAATTAATATTCTTATTTAATAGTAATGTTAAATACTGTACATACACGTACATTAAGCACGAAAATCGCAACCAATGTAGATCGTGTCTTACTAGAGTCTAATAAAATTTAAAATGATTGATTTGTCCGTTGTTTTGTGGCAGTTCATTTTTAAATCGAATAAAACAAATTTTTTACTTTGTAACCTATCACTTATTTTATTATTAACTTGATGTGTATCAGTATAAGAGTTGTATAGCTAAATAAGCTGCATAATTTAAAATTAATCTTATTTATACAGCGTGTCTCACAAAACTGTGGCGGGGTATAGTTTTGATTTTTCTTATCGAACACTCTATATGTTCATCCATTTTTACATTCTGCTATTGATTCTAAACAAATTTCGTGAAACATGTCCTATACCTAAACCTAATGGTTTTACCGATATCTGCCATTTTGTAAAAAAATCAGAATTGCAGACTCTATTTTGCAGGGTCATATATCATTTATTTTTTAATGTAGGAATATCATTTTTGGTAGGAATATTAGTGAAATTATGACTTCATTTTTAATGCAAACAAAATTTATCTACGTTATACAGAGTGTCCAGGATACCTGAAATAGGTTTTTTAAATGGAATGTCTTATATTTTTTTCATTTTACAATATTCTTAAGACAAAATACTTCTATTCTTCTTAAACACGTTCTACAACTGTCGTAATTTCAGAGATTTTTATATTTCTGTTCTTAATACTTCGTTTTTAATGGAATTCACCTTAGACATTTTAGCAATAACATCATAAAATTTAATTCAAATGGCAAATATTGTTCTAGTATAGCTTTTAAACAGTTTTTATATGATACAAAAAAAATGTACTTCTTTCATAATTAAATAGGAAAAACTATTTTTATGATATATAAAATAGAAAATAAAATGAAAGAATATTTTGACTATCGAAAAGAAATGTTAATATCCAACTTGAAGCACGCAGATGGCCTAGACACCATAGACAATCATGGCGTTGAAACAAATAAACCAAACGGTCAAATATTTGGACTTTGTGAACTGTCAAATTGTGAAGTACGGTTTTTATTAGAATAAAAAGTAAGTAGAACGAAAAGTAACTTTTCTAGAGAGGAATCGATAAACATGATCTACGTTTTGTGCGCAAGTGATCAAAACTCTTTTTTAGCAAGTAGAATTTATGACCAAAAATTCCTTAATGCCGAACGCCATCCTAATGCATTAGCCTTTATACGATTGAAAGAACTGGATGTACCGATTACGAAAAACACTTGGAAAGAGAAAAGAGCTTTGAGTAAAGAAAACAAATATTTAGTTCTTCAAGTTGTAATTAAAACTCCGCATATTTAATGTAAGCAGATAGAAAACGAGGTAGGCGCTAAAAAATCCATAGGGAACAGAATAAATAGGAAATATAAATTTCATCAGTATCATATACAATTGGTTCAAGAACTAAATCAAAATAATTTCGATGGAAGGCTTGCATTTTGAGACTGGGCAATAGAAAAAAATAAAGAACCTCACTTTTTCAAACATATTTTATTCATGGATGAGGCTACTTTCCACAAAAATGGGTACGTCAACTAACTTTAGATCATCAGCATAGATGATCTCTTAATATGTGGGCTGATATTATCGCAGATCGTCTCCTAGGGCTATATTTTAAAAAAATAGAGTTAATGGTGATAGTTTTCTCAATTTTTTGCATACTAATATTGAAAAGTGAATTGAAGTATTGCATTTAACTGTAGCGAGACCAATGTGGCTACAGCTAGATGGCGCTCCACCACAATATTTGGACACGAATTGAAAATTGACGTTGATTTTCGTTATTCATTTGCAGTTACAATAAACTGTTTGAATGGTTTACTCTTCGGGAAACTGTAAAAAACAACTTATACATTCCTTTATCTGCGCAACAAGCAACAATGCATCCTCCAATGTCCTTGTAAGTAGTAACAATACAAAATTTTAATGTTTTCCTGGGTCACCTCCTGTATAGGGTTTTAATAGCACGAAAAGTAAAAAGAAGGAAGGGGAAAGCAAAAAAAAATCTTCAGCAGCACTATTTCCTTGTACTCCCTCCCACTTTAAAAACCACGAGCCGCCACTGCTACACTATATAAGTTTGGTAATGTCAATTGGGAAATCAAGTAGAGAACAAGTCAAGAAAACGTATATTTTTTAAAATATACTAGACCGATTACTGTAGTTAATATCCATATTTATACTGTTTAGTTTTACTGATGTTATTATCTGAACCTTGCAATGTTTATAACGTTCAAATAAAAAACGAATAACGATTTTAAAGTTTACGTTTCACTGACGCCACAAATGTTGATAACGAATTGTTTTAACTTGCCAGCGTTAATTAAAGTTTATCGCGAGTGCGGCATGGTGCCAAACGAATAAAGCAAAATTTTACGGTGCAGTGATTAAACGAAGGGAACGGAAAATATTTGCGCGTGTTTTTCTGATTATGTCTTGTTTTCCATCAAGAGAAAAGCAAACTGGTTTTTGAAACCTTGTTACTTAAGTTTCTTTTATGTACACACTTTCGTTATGATCATCATTATTTCTCTTAAATATATTTAAGTATGAGAATAATTTGTATTTAGTTTTTATATAAAGGGTGTTAAAGAAGTGAATTTTAAATAAAACATGTTTTTCTGTAGCAAAATATTGAAATATTTATTGATTTATAATAAAGATATTTGGAAACTATGTATGGAACAGTATCCAGTAACTGGCCGCCGCGGTTTTGCATAAATTTGGCGGTATTTCATTGATACAATGTTCAATTTCGGCCTTCACTGCTTGGATGGTCGTGGGCTTGTTGGCGTAAACCTGAGACTTCAAAAAATCCCACAAAAAGCCCATTGGTGTTAAAGCGCAAGACCGTGGCGGCCAATTGTGGTCATAGCACGGGAGGTGACACTTTTCGCTGTGCATGGTCTGTTGGCAGAAATTGTTTAAGTGTCGGGATTTTGATTTTTCACCACCATTTCTTTTGTTTTTGCCTCGTCTCATCCTTCTTGGTTCCAGCTTTTCTTGGGTCTACCTTGTTTTCTTTTCTCTTTCATCCGATCTTCCTTTCACCAGGTTGTCCGCCTTCATACTACCACGATTTCAGAGCATTACATAATTGTAATGTTGCCATAATTCTAATATTTATGTCTACCTCAATGCTGCCACTTTCCTTTAAAACTGTACCGAGATACTTCAGAATATCTGTTTAATTGATTTTCGGACCGTCTATGTTAATTTGAATGTCTGCTTTTTGTCTATGACTTCTGATTTATTTGACCTGGAAGACCGGCATCGCTCCTACTGTTATTCAAATACTGATGTTGAGAAAATAAAGCCTCGAGATATCAAAGAAGTTAAATATTGGCAAATCGACCGAAATGGCAAATCGAATTTTTGATCATCTGAAAAAACTGGGTACATCTGTTAATTCGATCTATGGGTTCCTCTCATGACCTTCGTAAACAAACAAAATGTGCAGTATATATGTCTGATGTCTATGAAATGGTTGGCAAAATTTGAATTTTGTTTCTTTAGCAGGTCCTCCAATTAGTGTTCATTGAATCTGGTCTGAAAACTTTGACCTTTTGATTCTTGTTATATTATTCAATTGCTCTTTGTAGTTCAACTTTACTACGTGATACCAGTATAAAATCATCTGCATATAGAAGGCTTTTTATATTAACAAGTTCGAGCTGTTTGACTCTTGCCTTAAAACTTTTGGTAATGATTCCTGCCGGTTTGCAAAATTTTTTTATCGCTATTTAAAAAATATCGGCTTTAGTATGTCTCCTTGTCTAACTTCTTTGAATGTTCTAAACATTTTAGTAGTTTCTGCTTCAGTTCTTACAGTGTTCTGTGTGACTTCACATATGCTCTGTAGTGTTTCTAAAAATTGTTTTGATAATACATTTGTTTTGTTAGATACCCCAAAACCTCTATATTAGTAACATGTCAAATGCTTTCTATAAGTCCACTGTATATAAATAAATTTTACTATTATCTCTTACAGCTCTCCATAATTTGCCATATGTTAAATATCCAACCTGTTCTGAAACCTGTTTGGTATTCTCTTAATGTTCCTTCAGTTTCATCCAACCTCGTTCTATAATCTATTTAGTTTTCCAGTCATTTTCAACAATGCAATTCGCTTGAAATTATTGTAACAAGTTGTGTCTTCCATCTTATGTATAGGGACTATAGTTGCCAGTTATACAGGATGTTTTCAAAGTTGAGTCATTCAATTTAACAGGTTGTAGAAAGCGTAAAAATAAGTAATTTTACCAAAAATCAATTACATTAGTTGCAAAATAAAGAAGTTATTAACTGTTATAAAATTTAAAAAGGAATAAAATAATTTCTGACTTTGTTATCTATCACTTTTATTTTTAAAACAAAATTTGCGTGACTGTAGTTTCGTAAAACGATTTTGCATTCTCAAACACTACCTTAAAACTAAGATTTTACAGCTGTTTATCTATTCTATGTACCTAATTTTATACTTTTATTGGGGTTATTTTTTTACAATATTTTAAATAGTGGGGAATTTCGGAGGTTCGTCTGATCGTTTAATAGCTGTCTAGACGGATTTTTATTATATTTATAAATTTCAATAGCTTCTAAAATGTTTAATTTTTTGCTTTTGGGCGCTGTATGTAAATTTTTCATATTTGTTATCTCGGGAAATATATGTCCGGTATCTATGAAATGGTTCGCAAAATTAGAATTTTGTTTCTTTAATATGTATGCAGATTTATGTTCTTTGTATCTGGTCTGAAAATTTCTGCCGGTTTGTCCAACATAGCAGCTAATGTACTCGTTGCAACTTAACATATAAACGCCAGATTTTGTATTTACTGGTTGACTGGGTGGTTTTAAACGCTATTTGCAAATTATGTTTCCTCAAAGAGCGAGTTATTTGTTCTGAAATTGGACCAAAATATGAAATTTTACAGTACTTTTTATCATTTGTTTGTTTTACTTTTGGATATACTTTATGAATTAGTAATTGTTTCCCTTTTTTATTTGTTTAGTACCTAATTTCTTTTTCTTTGAAGCCGTTATTTTGTGCTATTAGTTTTATTTTTTGCAGTTCTATTTTTCTTGGTGGATCATAGACTTATATGAAGCATATTTATGTATAATGGGGTGGATTGATTCTTAGTTATAAAATTTGAAAACAGACCTGACTTTTTGATATTCTCGACCACTACGTTGTTGAACTCGCAAAGATAAATCAATTTTGCAAAAGATATTTATATAAAAATTAAAAGTTAAAAATTGTTCAAAATTGTCACCATTTGTTCGGTTAGCACAAAATCTTGCTCGACGTACCCATGTGTTAGTACACGCGTCAAAAATAAAATCCCGGTCTCCACGAATATACTTTATCCATCACAGTATATAATTTTCCATCGTAATAAACTAACTTTTTAAACAGCCCATAGAAAAAAATTGCGGGGCGTTAAATCCGGAGATCCAGATGCAGACCCAGAAAGTGGTCCATTGCGCCCTATCCATCTGTTAAGAAATTCATTATTTAAATGTTTGTGAACTTGTCATCTAAAATGTGGTGGAGCTCTATTATGTAGAAACCAAATATTCTATCTAACATTTAAAGGAATATCTTGTAATAATTGGAGCAGGTTGTTTTGAAGAAAATCTACATAATGTTCACCTGTCAGTCGACCTGGAAAAAAGAAAGGCCCAATTAGCATGCCATTTCTGCAGCAACTCTGTGCTAAAAATGGGTTTTTTTCACAGCATGCGGATTTTCTACTGCTCAAACATGGTTATTGTGGCAATTATTTACTCCATGTCTGGCAAATGTGACCTCGTCGGTAGCAAAAATAAATTTAGTAAAATTTTCATTTCTGTTCTACTGAGGCAAAAGCCACTGACCAAATTCAACTCTTTTAGAATAATCTTTGAGTTGTAGCGCTTGTACCCATTGTTAATGATAGGGATAAAAGGGTTTTTGTCGTAAAATCTTCCACACTTTACTATAACCAACTTCAACTTGATCTGCTATAGACCTAGTGCTCGTTGTTGGATCGTTTTCCACTATTTCAATTTTTTTTTCTCAATCTCTACCATTTCGCATGGAGGAGGTCTTCCAGAGTGACCTCCTCGTTGTGCTTTTAAGTTAAATAAGACCTATGTTTTCCAAAAATAAAAGTTTTTTCTGAACTCTGATTATGAGACACACGGTTATTGTTCGAATTTTATTGAATTGATCTAAATGATATTTTCGTAATATCTACATTGTCTCTAATACTTAATTGATGACGGTCCAGTACAACATCCTGAGTTCTAGTACAACAATCTTCATTTTGGTAATGTTTGCTTTATTGGTTGATGTGGAAGGTCTTCCTGAACAACATTCATCATCAGCTGCTTTTCTATCATCACTAAAGTCTTTATACCACTTCTAAAGATTTGTTTTTGATATAGCTTCATCGCTATTACACTTTCTTCATTTTTGGAGAATCAGAATATTTCTAACATGTGCGATGTGATACTTACGTCAGATGTCAAGGAGAGCCATACCAACTTAAAAACGCATAGTTTAAATCAATACCCAAATGCGCACTACTTTTTGATCATAACAGTATATGAGTTAAGAATACAAGGAAGAAATAATTTAGGTCAAACAAGCAGCGAATGGGAAAAATAAGAAGTAGCGAAAAATGTAATCTATATAACTCTTTGAGACCTCATTTTTTTAAAGCACGAAAAAAAATTTTCGTTGTAAATAATTAATTAATTTGTGTCTATAAAGGTTCTAGTTAGTAAATTAATTTTTTTTAATCGTGCAGAATTATGTACAAAATGTTTAAATAGATATAAAAAAAATATTACATAGGTATTAAAAATACTTAATTAGCAAACTAAATAAACGTTTACGGAAATTATTTTTTTTTTTATACACAAATGTACCCCACTTCATCCACGTACATCTTTTCGCTCTTTTCCCACCTAGAAACCAAGTCTTCCTGCCCAACACTCACAAAATTTGAAGCGAGTATTACTGTACGATTATCCATCCACTTTACTAATGCAATATCTCAATTTTCGATTGTCAATTTATCATGGGACCACTTACCTCTTTCGTTCAAGTGTTTGTCATCCAATAGTGGAGGTTTGCTAAATCTATTCACTCTTACTGTTCCAGCAGCATATATTTTTTTATGCTTTAGGACTTGCAGAAGTTGAAACGATGAAAAATAATTGCCAAAATACCTTTTGTGACGTTCTTTTTGTATTCGTTCTGAAAGATGTATGATCACTGATGCTCCAAGGTCAATTTTTTTTAGGTTGTCCACGTCCAAATTAGTAGAAGCCCTTGGCAAATCACAAAATCGTGTGCTATTCCAGATCTTCCACATACAATAAATATTTTTACATCTCAGGGGGTTGTATATCTTTTGTATATTATTTGATTGGTAAGTGTTCACTGAACGGCACGATTTGCTCGCCAATGAATACTTTTTCTTCGAAATCTAACTCTGCGCAACGATTTCTAATGGCATCATAAAAAGGGCGTACATTGTACAATTTATCGCTACAATTTTCTGGATTTTCCTAATTATTTACACAGTGTAAATTTATTTGAAGTTGAAAAAACTGTCTACTCATTGTATCTCTTAAGAGATTTTTTGCATAAGGCCTTATCCCAGAACAGCCGAATTTTTGGAAATTTTAGACAGCCAACCGCAATGTGCAATCAAAATAGACTTTTTAGTTCGATTAAATTCGTTGGTTTGAAGTGATTTTTTTTTTGATGGGCATATATATTGGTAAAGATTGCCATTTCAAACTCTTTACATTTATATCTTTATGAAAATATTCTAACGGGCTTGGTATTTCGGGCTCATCATTGCTTTGGTCTAATTCATTCCAGACTATATCGGGATTACGTTTACAGCATTTTATATCATCCTTTTTAGTTAAAATATCATTAAAGTTTGGCTCATTCACTGTTCCTTCAAATCACGCCAAACGCAAAATTATTTTCATCGTCCCAATGGGACTCAGGAATTTCAAAACTTTTAGACTAACTTTGTCAGCTCCTACACGAACAATATTTGGTGAAGGAGATTGGAAATCATTTGCCTCTTCCTCTTGATCATCGTCGCTCAAATCAAAATTGGATAAATTATCTAGAAAATCCCGTAAAATAGCTGCATGTGCTTCATTTTCTGGATCATATCTAATTTCTAAAATATAACAAATACGTACTATTTGGACCAATTGTGTAGAATTATGCCGCCTAAAAAACACCGCCATTTTATTTCAGATTGATAAAAGATCTTGACAAAATATACATGTATATGTTTAGTTCAAACCTTTGTTTCCAATATTGGATAATAATAATAAATTTATTCATACATGTGTATCGATGATTTCTTATTTATTACCTCATGTGCCTGCCATCACGGAAATCACCGAAATCTGAGTCAAAAAGTGGTAATTGTCACGTGGATGACGACATTAGCCTAATATATTACAAGAAAACATGTGCATTACCATATATAATACTACTATATTGCTGCATATTTTTAAGTTTTTGTGTCACGTTTATTTATCGCGACATTTGCACAACGGCCCGAGTAGTAGAAAAAGACATAGAAGCAGACGTTTGCTGTCTCACTTACTCTGTGACCCCTCCACTTACAAATATTAGCAATATAATATTATATAAATGTATATATAATATATATATATATATATATATATATATATATATATATATATATATATATATATATATATATATATATATATATATATATATATGCAGTATTACGTACTTTTCGTCTAAAGGCTATAGAATTAGTTTTTGAAGCAAAAAACATATATGAAAAATGTATACATAATTATGCACATGGGGTCTCAAAGGGTTAAACAAAATATAATTCATTGTAACCAAAGAAAATATAAACTAACTTATTCGCCAAATTAATATTTTTGGAAATGCCCTCCCTTATTTTAATTTTAATATTTAAATCAGTGCACATTTTCTCCCATAGTTCGAAACAAGTCATTTCTTGTTTGACCGTTACGACAACTTCAAACCTACAAGTTATCTGAAGACGTGTGTCTACCAAACTCACCAAACAATCTTTGACTCATGACATTTCTCAATTCGCGTTATGTTTAATTTTTTTTCGAAGAAAAAACTTTTACTTTCCACGAATAAGAATTTTCATATGTTTAGATACATTTCAGAGAAGGTTTTTTTAGTTAGGAGATTACACGAAGTGTCCCAATATGCAAATGAATTTGCTAATTTGTTAGTCATGTAAACAAACGGTAAAATTATTTGTCTTCAATAGTCTGTTATACGAAAAGTGAAAATATTGTTGAGTCGTAGACTTTCCCTCTTAACAACCGTAAGAAATATTATTCTTTTTGACGACGGTGATTTGCTATTTATGTCCTTTAAAAATTTATATTGTCGCATGGTTTTGACCTAATTTTTATTTATACGTTGGTGGTATTGTCGAAATGTGATTTATTAACTCTTGAATATCACTTATCTCCTTTCCGGACATAAAACTAAACAAAAAGCAAATAGTGTCGATAGGCGTAATGTCGGAAAATATTGATGGTTCCAATATGAAGCGCAAAATATTGGGTCGCCAAACAATCTAATATATATATACCTGGTCTGGAAACTACGATTTGCGGAGAGCATTGATTTTATGTTACCATTTGAAGAAAACGGCTGCAGAATCGCATCGAATCTTACGAGTGGTTTAATAAATTTAAAAGTGGCGATGTTGACGTGAGAAACGAAGAACGTGGAAGACCTCCGAAAAAGGTTAAAGACGGTGAATTGAAAGCATTGTTAGATGAGGATGACGCTCAGACACAACAAACACTCGCGGATCAATTAAATGTGACACGAGAAGCTGTCTCTATACCTTTGAAAGCCGTGGGAAAGATTCAGAAGATGGGAAAATGGGTTTCACATGAACTGAATGAAAGACAGCAGGAAAACCGAAAAACCACTTGCGAAATGCTGCTCGACAGGTACAAAAGAAAGTAATTTCTCCATCGAATTGTGACTGGCGATGAAAAGTGGATATATTTTGAGAATCTTAATCGTAAAAGATCATATGTTACTCCAGGCAAACCCTTGACATTGATTGGAAGGCCAAATCGCTATGGATGGAAGATAGTACTTTGTGTTTGGTGGGATCAGAAGGGTGTGATCTATTATGGGGTGCTAAAACCTGGCCAAACCATTAATACTGAACGCTGTCGAGAAAAAATGATCGATTTGAATAACGCTTTGCGTGAAAAACGGCCAGAATATCAAAAAAGGCAGCACAAAGTAATTTTGTTTCATGATTATGCACCATCACACACAGAAAAACTGGTCAAGGAAACGATTGATGCGTTTACTTGGGAAATATTTAATACTTTGGCATGAAGCATTACTCACCAATCTTGGTTCCGTCCGATTTATAGTTATTTGCATCGATGGGGCACGCACTTGCTGAGCAGTGCTTCACTTCTTATGAAAATGTACGAAAATGGCTCGATGATTAGTTTGCCTCAAAAGAGCAACAGATATTTTTGGCGTTGCATCCACAAATTCTCAGACAGATGGGAAAAATATATAACTAGTGATGGGTAATGCTTCCCCCCATGCAAAAAATCAGCAAGCGCCCACAATACAAAAAAAAGACAAAATTTTTCAAGAGAACATAATCAATTATTTTGTCAGTAAATATTTATAATAATATGGGTTTGACAATGCTCGAAGAGCAGTAAATAAAATTTAAGTTACATCAATATAAAAAAAATATTCAAATATTCAAAAAATATATCAATACAAAAAGAAAATAAGGCACAAATTGGTAAAAACAAGTTTTGCTCAAAATTAGCCTTGCAATATATTTACTAAAAACGTGTCCAGCTTTGCATATAGAATATTGAAAATATCATAAGCTGAACTGTGCTATTTCAGATTTTAGGCCCATCCGAAGTGAAACCAGTTCTAAATGTAGAGTGGGACTAATATCAGCTTTATATTTGATTTGCAGTCTTTCAGCCCTTGACACAATATCATCTCATCTTCTGATAAAGCAATTAATTTTTGAGGAAATAAAACTGACTAATTCAACGTTAAGTTTTCAAAAGATAAAAAACGTAATTTGACAATTTACTTACAGTGTCCAAGAGAGGAAAAAATATTTTAACTTTGAACTTGTGTTCACCATCAAAAAACCTGTGATATTCTGCTAACTCGCCAAAGTGCCTTTTAATTTTTGACTGTATACTAACCGGTAACATTGCTTCTTATTCTAATTTGCAGCAATCGCTGGAGCTTATTCCTTTACTTTGAAGAAGCTATCTCTTATCGTGTTACTCTTTCAAAATCAATTATCTGTTCTTTGAAGGCATTTCGAAGCAACATTCATGTTCGTGAACACTTTAGATAAAAGCACACTTACAAATACAAACTAGTAGCTATCCAGAAGTTTTGGGAGATGTTTTACCTCTGATACCGCATCCGTTTCTCGCTCTTTAAAGAAATTTCTATCAGTTTTTTCATTATTTCATAATTTCACATCTTAACTTGATTACTAAAAGTGAGTTATGACGAGATGTCCACCTTGTGAGATTATGTTTTTCAGTGTTACCTTAGATTCTCCTGTTAAAGATATCAATATGTCCCATCGGTTAATACTCCAGTCGAAAAATACATATACAGGCTGTAATACTATAAAATAGTTCGCTACATCTCTAACGCCTCCAACCGCGTCATTGATTACTAAATTAAGATTATGAGCAGAACAATGAACACATACATCCAGCTCTTCAATATCCTGCAATCTTTTTTGTACTCCGAAATATGCTCCTTTCATTTCTACAGCTCCGATGTTAATTATGATTGAAAAATATTGCGCTTTATGTATTTTCTGAATGAGTTCAGTTTTACTATAAGAAGATATAGAACTGATAATTTGATTTTGTATGTCATGATTTAAATACTTGGTATGTCCTTTTGGGGCACTTAAAACTTGCGCCATGATAGGATCGTACTTGACGAATAGCTGCACAGTTGATAAAAAATTCCCATCGTAGTTTCCGCTATGCTCTTTAGCCTCTAAATGCAAGAGCATTTTTTGCGAGCATCATATTTATGTCAATGGGCCTCTCCAAGATCAGATTCCAAAATGTGTGCTCATTTTTTTTCTGAATCCATAGTATCATCTAATTTTTTTGTCTCTTCCCATTACAGTTAGCTTCTAAGTTATACAGGATATATATGTTGGTCTGATTTGGCGTGTAGTATTATTTTTTAGATAGACCCTGCCAATCTTTAATACCAGTGATCTATTCACTTTTTTTTAGGTATTTTTTAGTAAACAGTTGTATTGCTTAACAGATTTTGATTTAAAATAAAAACAGTTATTCTATGCGGAACGTTGCAATACAACATTTAAAATTTAATTAGAGTAGTTATTAAATATAAAATGTTATTTCTTTTTTTCCATTATTCCTTTTGGGCCCTCATCGGGCCCCTGGGGATGTGGGTCTCCCCGTATTGTGAGAACTGCGGGGCTCAGATCCGGCCCTGGATACAACAATACATAAATTAGCAGCTATTTATGGCTATATACATAGACTAACTAATATTCTTTTATATTAGATTGTAGGTCATGTAGTTGTAGATTTGAACCCCGTAGTAATGAACCCCATAAAACCAATTGCATTAAATAATGTTTATTCAGAGAGAGATATGCCATAACATTTTAATAACAAAATTTTACAAAAAGGTATCTCTAAAATATATCAATAAAAGTATGAAAAAACACTATTCATTCAAAACGATAATATATTTTGATATACCGTCTGAAAAAATGTAAAAGTAGCTTTTAAAATAAACAACAATTTAAGAAGATTTATAAAGTAAAATAAAATAATAAATCGGTAGTATATCAACTATATTGTGGGTTAAAATCAAAAACGTATACAGAGTCGCTATTATATATGGAAAAGATCAAATATCTCGAGAACGCTTTGAGATTTCTTAATGAAATTTTCTACATAAACAACAGGAAATGTTTGCCACTTTTTGGGTACATCTTTAGGTACATCTTCATTTTTCGCATATTTGAAATCCAAGGTTAACTTAATTTTTTTTAATGACAACAGTACTTCAATTTGGCATTGTTGGAAAGAGCATTTTTTCCGAATTCAGCGAGGTAAACGTTATGTTTATTTTTTTTTTCAAAATAATTTTGCTTGCTAATTCATTGCTTTCTGTTTTCTTAATTTTGAATCTTTTCACCGTTTTTGAAACTGGTGACTTTGTTGACTTTTAAAGCCCGCTTAAAGGGATTGTCAAAAAATTTTTATTGTTAAGTTGGCACAACTGTCCTCTATACTGACGTGGAGTTTGAACATCATCTGTCATTTAGTTTGCTTACAGTGCTCAATTTTGTCAGTCCATCTCAAGAGTGTTTTGCGATTTTTACAATAGATAAAAAGACATGACAAAAAATTTTTCTTAAATTTCGCATTGCATTGCAACTACAATTGTATTGCAAATGGAATTCCGTGTGTTGAGTCGCTGAAAAATGTTGCAGAAGGCTTACGGTAAATCGACTTTATCAAAAACAAGTGCATATGAGTGGGTAGTGCATTCAAAAGAGGTCGAGATGTGGTGGATTAGCCTCGCTCTGGTTGGCCATCAACGTCTTCAACTGAAGTTAACATCGCTAAAGTGAAGGAAATGGAGACCGAAAATCGTCATTTAAGTTTAAGGGAGATAGCCGCTGATCTTTCTGTGTCTCACGAATCAATTCGTACCATTTTAAGCGATTGTTTGGGCATGAAACGCGTTGCTGCTCGACTAGTGCCGAAAGACCTGAATTTTCTTTCCGACCCCACATTTATAAAACCCATTGTAACTGAGCCGAAACCGAAAAAAAACATTTCAACATCAAAACTATTTTTTTCTTCATGTTCCTGCATGTGATTTATATAAACCGAACTGAATCGAGAGAATCGGTGAATCACTGGAAAAATAGCCGAGTCGAATCGAATCCCAGGTTCAAGTTCAGGACCGGATTTCAATTACAAAACCGTACCGTAACATCATAACAGTTTGTTACCCTCTCGTTCGGAGGATCGTCGACACTTTCCGATTTAAACAAAAGCAGTGGGTCAGAAACCCGGCTCGAAACATCCGACTCGTCTTTTTCCTCTTTTTGTTTCAACATTTTTTCTCCCGTTCTCCGATGCGTTTAAATACATTTTTAAGCGAAAAAAAAAACGAAAACAAAAGATAATCTATCTCGCTTTGACGCGCGTCCGTAAACAAAGATAAATGATGACAAAACAGCTTTTGGTCGTCGATTTACTTGGAACTCATAATTCCGAGTCGGCGGTGGGCGATCTGGGAAGGACGCAGACAATATATTTTAGTTCTTAATAAGCACTGTCTCAGGATTTTTTGAGGGTAGTGAACCGCAGTTTTTCATATTATTTTTTTTTTAATCGAGTTTATTAATTTTTCGCCCGATGTAACTTTTGTTAGAGAATGGAACAGCTTTTTACATTATATATATATATATATATATATATATATATATATATAAAACGAACAGAAAAAAAGCGAAACAGAAACGTTATGGAAAGATGGACCTTTCCAACGTTTACCCCTGTCAAAAAAAGGCGCCACTAGAAATAGCTGTGTTTAAAAAGTTCTCTTTACTCTAGCCCCACCCATCCCTTACATTGGAAGGCACAACTTTCGTCTATTGGTGGTTAGACTCATTAGGGTACCGACATATGCTCTCACGTCAAGAATAGAGAGACCCTATCCACAAACAAACAAACAACCCATAATATAGAACAAACATAGATAATAAATAAAAAGTTACGTACCGTATATTGGGAGGTAGCCAGAATCATCCTATCAGGTGCAGCTACCAGGTACACCAAAGAATAGCACCGTCGACATATATAATCATGTAGTGTTGTTCTCACGATCTAAATGTTCTAGAACAAACGCTTTCTTCTCTAATCAGCACTTTATTTTATATAACTACATCCATCTCCGACATCTAAGTCACTTTTAGAATGTATAAACAAGTATTGTATTCGTACGTGAAAAAACATGCATCGATTTCGCACATTTCACGCTGTATAGGAACGAGTCGACATGAAATTCCTAATTTGATTGATGTTCATGAAAGATACAGAAAGAAAAAGCTTACTGGAAGATCCTGACAGATAAAAACGTGCAATCTTGCATGTCGTTTCTAAAGCTGGGTCCACATCAATACACATTTGCGTGTGTGTTGAAATTACCAGGCGGCCAAAATATTTATGACACAAAATTACCACACACAGTCAATAAATATTTGTGTTGTGCGCGCTGTACGCCTCTCTCCGACTGTGTGTGCAGTAGGATGGTTTTAGGTATGGCTGATTAGGTTTGGTTTGTTTTATTTTTCAGTGTTACTTATTTTCTTATTTTCTGTAGATTATACTTTTCTATTTTGGGGCAAATGCACCAAATAAAACGTTTCTATATAATTACTATAATTATAACTTTATATTCTTATATTTTTTTCTTTTTCTTGATTAAAGTGTTCATTATTATGAATGCAGCGCACTTCTTCAACATAATAATATGTTGGGACATGCTTTGACTACAATCAGTTACTTGTTGTTGTTGTTTTATTCGATTTACTAAATAATAAATTACAATTTAGGCACGTCACGTAGGTATCTTTCTGAAACTAGAAATATTAATTTCACTTCAACAACTTGTCCAGCCACAGATCTTGTGACCTCGTAAATTCCTTTGACGTTCGCAAGAAAATCGACAACAGAGAGTTCGTGTGCGTGCTGTGCGGCGAAAATATTTGTGTGTGAAGAATGAATGTGAAGAATAATATGGAACAAAGATTTAATACAAAAAAAATAGTACTTATATAAAGTACTCATAATCATTATAAAGTTTTGATTCAACACCAAAAGTTAGAAAATCTAAATTATCAAATAAACCTTACATATTAAAAAATGTAAAATTTCTCAAAAATAACACAGAAATTAATGAAATGATGGAAATGATCACAGTTATAGGAAAATTTCAAAAATATACCCAGGCTCGTATATCAAAGTCAAGGAAATCGTTTAAATGATGTTGAAATATGCAATAAAATGAATTTTATACTTCGGTAAAAATATGTGAAATACCTAAACTGAATAGTTTTTGTTACTCGAATTAAAAATGTGAGTTAGAATAGAGCCTTTATATCGGCAATAAAGTTTTTATTGCATCTTGGCTTGTATTAGTTTTATTTTAATATATAGGTTTTATTTTTATTCAGTTGGAAATAAAAAGGAATTTTTATTATTGGTAATTGTACCGAGTGTTCTTTAAAATGTAAATATTGTACCCACGCTTTGGTTTTTATGTGGTTGGTTCTTCGTTCATTTCCTTTATTTCTCTTGACAAATTTATTACAAGGCCTGACAATTATTAAAATAAAATAACTATTTTAATATGTCGCTAGAAAATACTGATTGGGATAAAAAATACAGCTCCAGATATACTAATTGGCATATAAATAGAAACAGTTAGTAGAACATTTAGAACATACATATTTGTTTGATAGATGGCGGTGTGATCGCAAAAGTGTTTACCCTGCTGAAAAGTAACATCCTTTTTAGTAAAGCGCCATGAATTTCAAGCTGATAAGACACTTTCTTTTGTTTTAACCTTTGAATATGAAACTATAGGAAACAGCATATGATTCTGTAAGTGGGACAAGAATGGTAGCTGCATATGCCCGACTACTGTTTCCGGTTTTGCAGAGGCGTAGGGCAGTAAGAATAAAAACAAGAAACTGATAAGAATTAACAGTTGTTTAATTGTAATTATCGTTGCCGTACTAAATTAATAAAGACTGACTAGATATGGCAGAGAAATGTAAAAATTGGTTAGGTAATCAGTTGCATATTGTACCGAGTTTATGTTCATATTTAAATTAGGTATATATTTATATATATATATATATATATATATATATATATATATATATATATATATATATATATATATATATATATATATATATATATGTATATATATATATATATATATATATATATATATATATATATATATATATATATATATATATATATATATATACATATATATATATATATATATATATATATATATATATATATATATATATATATTATTTATATATATATATATATATATATATATATATATATATATATATATATATATATATGTATATATATATATATATATATATATATATATATATATATATATATATATATATATATATATATATATACACAAACAAAACTAACTTTCTACGTGTACTACGAATTTTTTCATCTGCTACTGCAATTTTGCAAATATAATTAATTCTTGTAGTGTAAATAGCTGATATATTAACTAAAATGTTAGATATAAACTCAAGTATAAACTCATCTTTCACAACAACCGAAAAAAGCTAATCTTCAAGAGTAAATGCTATGAAAGATGTTTATTAAAATGATAAAATAAAAAAAATACATATTTTAAACGGCCCACTTCAATTGTCGTTACAGTATTTGGTAGTAGTCTCACTTTAATCTTACGTGTTCGATCAAAACAATCCTCAGCAAAATGATGGGGATCTAAAAACCTACTGCGGTTTGGAATAAAGTCTGCTGTTTAATAATGTTAATCCACTGTGTTTTTCTATTTGGATCTTTGAGAAACCTTGAAAAATGATAAGCTGGTATAACATGAAATCCAAATCAAAATGGAAGTAACGTTTACATTTATTAGTACAATAATTTCTAAAAAAAAGGATTGTAAAGGTAACATTCTGTATTATTAGTTATATTTTATAGGTTTTTTATATGAGTAATGTAACATGTTTTATATGTATCAAACGAAAACTAAAAAATGATCTGAATTTTTAAGGCCCAGTATCTCAGAAAACTATACATTTTAGAACATACCTTAAAAAATTAAGTTCTAAAAAAGATAATGACTATCTTGAATAACACTATAATTATGTTATTTTACCTGAATTAATTTGACTACGCCTATGCATACCAGGCCATTTTTGGCTTCATAACCTTAAAATTTCATTCAAACAAAATTCATGATTTTTACACGCTTCATTAGGTATGGTTTTCATATAAATAGAACATAGCTTAGTTTTAGAATTAGATTAAATCATCTCCTGATGATGCTAACATAGTTAGCGAAACGTGCGTCGAGCAGTTCAAAAAAGCGTTTTGGTGTTTAGTGGTAAATCTCTTCAAGTTTAGTATTTCACACCAAAGGTTCCAACAGAAAGATTGCTCAAATCTACTATTAAGCTTCTAAGATGTTGACACCAACTACCAAAATTGCAAAACAATGAGCCATCTGTAGTGTTTTAATATGGCCGTTTTCCTCCCTATTTATATGTGCATAAAGATAGGCAATGCTCCTTCCTGTTAGTTTTATATTCAAAGGTTTTAACAGTCTTCGAATGTAGGTTAGTTCTATATTTTTGTTGTAATGGAGAAAAGCGGATTCAGTGTGTTGTTTAAGCCATTTTTAGACAATGGTGCGTGTACGCACCTACCTACTAAACATATTTTTACGGTTAAGTGTCGCAATATTTTCTATATCCCGAATTTTTCATGGAGGAAATAATGTTTACCAACCATGTTTTTCATACCTATATGTTTTTTTTTCTGAGAAATATTTTTTAAAACATATACAATTATGATAACTTTTATTAACAGCACGAACATATAAACAATGAGGAATAAAAAATACGTATTGCTTATATATTTTGTGATTATATGTCTGACCTTTTTACTAAAAGGTATACGACTTTGTTCCCGCCGTTTTCTTATAGATGGCGTTAGCGGTAAGTAGTCGTCGAAATAAATACATCATGGACGGCATGCAATACCTGATGTTTAGGCATCTTGTAAACATAACCCCATAGCACCAGTAGTCGATTTGTGTTTACATTATAAAGTTATTCACGATTAAAAATGTCAGTTTATGAGCCAAATTCTCATCTTTTGCGGGAAGTGTTAACTTATTTCTTTAATATGAAAAAATCTGAGGCTGAGGTTCACCGAATGCTCTCAGACACTTATGTTGAGGCGGCTATGAGTGAAAGAACGTGTCGTGAGTGGTTTCAACGCTTCAAGAGCGGTAATTTCCATTCCGAAGACCGGCATAGCGGTGGAAGAGCGAAAGTTTTTGAAGATGAAGAATTAGGGGCATTGCTTAATGAAGACTTGTGTCAAAGTCAATAAGAGTTGGCAAGATCATTGGGAGTGACTGGACAAGCAATTTCAAAATGTCTCAAAGAACTGGGAATGACCGAGAAGCAACGATATTGGGTGCCATTCCAGTTGAAACCGAGAGATGTTGAATGCCGTTTGGTTGCTTATCAACAGTTCCTTGAAAGGCAAAACCGGAACGGATTTCTGCATCGCATTGTGACTGGGGACGAAAAGTTGGTTTATGGAGAGAGAACTATGGAGATATCCCGGTCGCCTTTCCACGTCGATGGCCAAACCAAATATTCACGGCTCCAAGTAGCTCATGCTCTGTATATGATATGATCAGTGTAGTGTATTATGAGCTATTAAAACCGTCTGAAACAATCACAGGGTATCGTTATCGAACGCAATTAATGCGTTTGAGCCAAGCCTTGAAAGACAAACGGCCACGATACAGCGAAAGACACGATAAAGAGATTTTGCAGCGAGACAATACTCGGCCCCATGTTGCGAAACTGGTCCAAACATGCTTAAAAACGTTAAAATGTGGAGTCCTACCCCACCCGCTGTACTCTCCAGACGTGGCTTTCTCTGACCAACACCTGTTTCGATCGATGGCACACGACCGGGCTGACCAGCACGTCCGGTTTTATGAAGAAGACAAAAATTGAATCGATTCCTGGATCGCTTCAAAAGATGATCAGTTTTTTCAAAGCGGGATTCGAATGCTACCTGAAAGATGGGAGAAAGTAGTGATCAACGATCGACAATACTTTGAATCATAAATATATAACCAGTTTTTTACAATAAAGCCTTGAATTTTGAAAAAAAACAGTGGAAGCAAAGTTATATTTTTTTCAATTTTTTTAAGTACTCTAAAGTATCTTTTTAAGTACTCTAAAGTAATGTGGCATATTTGAAATATCTCGGATAATTTCCGATAACAATAACTTTGGCTAAAAATACTAGTGCTGCGTATATGCACCATTGGCGCAATATACGAACAAAAAGTAAACATACGAGGACGTAAGTTCATCACATTTACAAGTCAATTACTACTATTGCGCACCAGTAGTAGACTTTCCTTAGATTCTGCCTCAATGCCTCACCTCTTTACTCAGTTTTACTTTAGTTGCTAGATAAAACAGTTGAAATGTATAGTGTTTAGTGTAAACGATATATGTCTAGTGAAATGGCGGGAAGAAAGTTTTTAACACAAAGATAATTGGAAGAGGCAATGGAGGAAATTATGGATGAACTGGAAGATCATTATAAGTGATCTATATTTATTTTATAGGTGTGGTAGAGTTTAGCGTTGTTTTTTTTTCAAAAATAGGTGTATTGAACGCTGTGTACATCCTGCCAGAGGTTGATGAATTGACTGATGAAGAGAACATTGATGAAAACAAACTATTGAATGAAATACCACTGAACAGGAAAGTCGTCGGTACATTTAAAATAGATGTTGGAATTGATGATTAGTTATATGATGAATCTGATGAGGAGTTTCTTTCAGAAAAAAGACTTGTACAGATGCGAGTACAAAAATCAAAAGATCCTAAGTGGAAGAAAATGGAAATAACGCACATTTGGTTGCTTGTGTCAAATGATGGTGAAACCTGACAAAATCTAAAAAACTCTTTTGAAGGAAAAACACCATTGAAAATATTTTTCTTATATTTTTTACGAAGAAATTCTGTCTATGATACCGGACTTTTATTTCAAATATTCCCGAGATAATAATCGTTGGATTTTATTTTCAACAAAAATGATTTGAAAAATTTTCTTGGTATTCTGATCCTTTCTGGTTATCATATTTTCCACAAACTGATCTTTACTGGAACAAAGACGAAGACAAAGGTGTTGATATTGAACGAAAATATATGAGTAGAATCAAATTTATAAGTATCAAAAGAATCTTGAATTTATCGGAGTCTTGCAAGTCTACATAAAACTGATAAATTTGCCAAACGGCGTCCATTTTTTGATGCTATGGACATTCGTAACAAGCAATTTGAAATATTTTTGTACAACCTTGCTATTAACGAGCAAATGGTACCATATTTTGGTAGGCAAAAAATGGTGTTAGTCTTTTTTTTATAAACAACTTAGACAGCACTATAGCTAACTGCTCGAAGATCTACCATAGAGTAAATAACTCCAACATGAAACATTTAGAATTACAACCTTATTAAAAAGGAATAACCCACTTTTATACTTTGTTATCTATCACTTTTATTTTTAAATTTGTGTGACTATAGTTTCGTAATTTTTCGTACATTCTCAAACACTACTTTAAAGCTTTAAGAATGTAAAATCGTTTTACGAAACTATAGTCACACAAATTTAAAAATAAAAGTGGTAGATAATAAAGTATAAAATTGTTTTATTCCTTTTTAAAAAATGAACTATCACAAAGTAACGGACAAATCAATCAATAATTTAAAATCTTATTTAGCAGTACGTCTTTTGAAAAGCGTTGATACCGCTGCAGACAAATCTACCATCGGAAGATCTTCTTAAGAATCTGTTGTGAATGAAGTGAGGCTTGACAGAGTGGGATATGTGATAATAAAACATCCTGAAATGGCAAGACGGAGATCTAATCTAGTTTTATTTATGGACTCGCAAGGTTTTTGGCAGAAGTAAAAATAAATTTAAAGCTCAACTTTAAATTGTGAATAATTGTGAATAATTGTGAAACCAATAATGATTTATGGAGGCTGAGGAGATAGCAAAAGACCCCTCCTATCGGCCATTTTAATTTGGAAAACGATGCACCAAACACCATGTATATCAAATTATGTCAATTTTGAATAATAAAATATTTTGACCACAAAAACTATGTCAAAATGTTATTTTAAAAATAAAAATGCAAACAAACGTTTTTATTCTTTTTTCATAACTTGGCGGTAAATGGGTTAAACACTACTTAACGCGTGGAAAATCCATCGCTCAAACCGGAGAAAAGTTGAAAAATAATCATGGGGTTAATTTTGCATGTCGTTATTAATAAGTGAATTACTGTGTTTCGATGTGGTCGACTCAACACGAGTGACGTTCCGCACTCAGGTCACACTCTTGAGGCACTATTGTAGAGTGAACGTTAGAGTAGATGTTGAACATCTCGGACGAATGCAAACGGAATATCTTACATGAATATTTGGCTATGAGAAAGCTATCAGCACGATGGATGTGACTTTTGCCTACTGTGGACAACAACCTACTGTGGACAAAAAAATAATTCGAAGAAGTTCTGTTGCTATCCGTGACTGTTGATGAAACTGGGAGTTATCGCTACACACCAGAAATGAAGGAATAGTCAAAACAGTGGTTTTCACCCGGTGAACCTATCGCAAGGAAGGCGCAGAACCTCTCATCGGCCCGAGAGATTATGGTTACTGTTTTCTGGGATTCGCCAAGCATTATCTTCATCAATTATTTGAAAATAGGATAGATGATCAGATAAAAGTATTATGCTACCATTATTGGTAAAGTTTCATAAATAATTTATACAAAAAGGCCTTCATTTTGCAAAAAAAAAGTGCTGTTTTATCACAGCAAATCACCTGCCATTTCATCCGCCGTTTCAACAGCAAAATTGACCAAATGAACGCTATAAATTGATAAAAGGAATGAAACAATTTTATACTTTGTATCTATCATTTTTATTTTTAAATTTGTGTGACTATAGTTTCGTAAAATGATTTTACATTCTCAAACACTACTTTAAAACTAAATGTATGAGAATTTAATATCGTTTTACGAAACTACAGTCACACAAATTTGAAAATAAAAGTGATAGATAACAAAGTATAAAATTGTTTTATTCCTTTTAAAATAATAAACTATCACAAAGTAACAAATCAATCAATAACTATAAATTGATATCGCGTCCACCCTATACTCCGGACTTTCTCTCCTTCAAAACATGAATAAATGACTGGGTGGAAATAAATTCGCATTAAATGAAGAGATCAAAACCGAAACGATCATCACGGTCATCAAGCTAAAAGGAAAATACATTGAAAAAAAATCAAATTTTGATCAAAATAGCAAATATTTTATTTAAAAAGTAGCTTTTTACTCCACCTTTATACTAGTGGCAGATGCCGTCGAAGACAAACTAAGTCAGAAGTCAGAATCGAGCCTAATCAATTGCGATAAACTTCTAGCTAGACGAACCAATGGTTTCCAAGTTTATTGGAATTTGCCCTTATTGCCGATATTTCCCGATTTCTTATTAAGACAGTGCTGTCCTATATACCAAGAGTAACGTTATATCTCTTACAGGTCCTCGGAGTTTATCATTTACCTTGCCCACTAAGATTTCAGATAACTTCTGATTTTATCTTATCTTCTACAAACACTAACTCAAAAGCATGAGGTAGAGGTAGCCTGAGATGATCAAATACAAATCAATTTTCTAATGCCTATAATGTTTATTTACCGATAAAACTAATCCCTTCTTTGATTATTTAAGTCAATACAATTTTCCTGAAAATTCACCCGTTTCGGAATGAACAGAAAGCGGTGGTACTATTTAATATAATTCACTATCATATGATTTATCCAACAAAACAAACATTATCTAAAAGCTATTGTAAATATAAGAAAAATTAAATATTTTTCTGAATGGTGACTGCATATTTTTCTTTATTATTAAAGTACTGTTTATTCATTTTGTAAATTTTAAATGGCATAATATAAAGCTATAATAATAAATTAGTTTTTATATATTTTATTGATGGGGTAGATCGACACAAAGCATTTATTAGGGGTGCTGTGTATACCAGAGCATCTCGGAAAGTTCTTGTTCGGCCGCAGGGTTGATGTAGGTATGACCGAATGATAATTATATTCGCCAATTATGATTCTTACAATTAGATGCTTGGATTTTATTGTCTGTTTGTGTTGATCGAGTAAAGCAAACATGTCTTGGATTTTTTTTAAACAAGAATAAAATTGTAAAAAAGTTCGGCCTGTTATAAAGAACTTTGATTTACGGGGTTTAACGTGGACGGGTAAAGAAATGTAGTTACATTCCACTTTAAAGGATTTTTCCTGTTTATTTTCGGCGGAATGCATTCGAAGATGATGAACTTTCGGGAAGTCCAAAAATCACTACGACTGACAAAATCGTCATTGAAATACATGTTGTATTAATAAACATCAGATATAAAGTAGTAGTCCAAGCAGAAGGACAGAATAATGGGACAGAATATACGATGCAAATATGTCAGAATTGCCCCTAGGTAAGGACCTGAACAACCTGCCACGTTATAGGTGGAAATCACGCCATCCAATCTGGATAGACACAGATTTAAAAAATGGCGTTGACATTAATAAAAGGTGGACATTTCTCTTTCAAAACAACTCTACCACGATTGCTGGGTTTGAACCTCCCGAGAAGTACCTGGAGTGGATTGAACAGTTTTAGAACCGGTCATGGCAGATACAATGACATGTTGCACAAATGGAAGATTCCCGACTTCCCCTGAATGTGACTGCGGTGACCGATATCAAACAATGAACCATCTGGTAAACTCTTGCTCTTTGAGAAGTCTCCCAGGTGGCCTACGTCAAATGATGAAATTTCATAGTGACTTTAAAAAAAAATCAAAAACATTTTGTTTTCTTTGTCAGGCAGAAAACGTTTCGAACAACTCTTGTTTATGTTTAATAGTTAACCGTATTTTGATTTACCATTCTTTGGTCATTCAAGGTAATGCTTATAATTTATTTATTTTGATTCCTTCCTCCACTGGAAATACCCAACATTGGGTCCATTGTGCTTTAGTTCTTTTTCAAGTAGTGTCTATTGTAAAAACGTCCTCCAGAACTTCGCCCACCGATAAATTCTCTTCAGCTTTTAGCATCTATTTGGTACTATTAAAGACTTGAGAAATTAAATTTATTTTGGAAAAAAAACATTAAATAATAAATCCGTTCGTTCAATATTAATGAAATAAGTTTTTTGATAACCCTTGTTACAGCAAACCATTATTTAAATAAAAGACAATTAGGGAAACAAAACTAATCAAATTTGAATACTTCCCAAAACAAAGTTATTTTTTTCCGTTTCTGAAAGATTTTACTAATCTATATCTTTATGGAACGGTAATCAATTTGTTGACTTAAACAAATGATAGTAATTAGTTGGAGTTCTTTGATGATAAAATTAATCAAATCCAAAACGGTCGTCAATATTTGCGTGAGCTGGCATTCAAAATGTCGTTAGAGTATTTACATGGCATTTCATTTAGAAAATAATTTGATTTCGGGCCGAAACTATTAATTTATTTTTTGTATGGTTACGCTCTGTTTACAATTTGTTATTGAGTCTTTCAGTTAGGAATATTTAAAAGTTTTGAATTAAAGAAAATTTACTAGAGAACAAAAAAATATTTTAATTCAAACAATATATACATGGTGTAACGGAAATAACTTTCGTTAATTTAATAAATGATTATTCACATCATTTGAAGGAAGATACGGGTCAAACACCTTACGCAAAAAAATGTAAAATTATTAAGGGGGGAAATAGATTTAGATGACTCAAAAAATGGATTTTTTTATTTTATAAATTGTTGGTAAAATTATTCAAAAATATGTCCCCAAAGTTTCAAATCAAAATTTCAATTCGTTCTGATGTTATGAGCGGTTAAGTGAGCGTCCCTCGTTAAGTGCCGGAGCGCGTGGCATGTAAAACGGAGCGGTCACTCAGATAGTCATTTATGACTATCTGAGATATATTTGGAATGGACGAGGATGTCGACAGATGTTCTTTTGTGCATTTTCACTATAGAGACCTTGGGTAGAAGGTACTAGAAGCATTGGCGTCGTTTTGACAAAGCGTGGGTTTTTATATTAATTTGGCACCGACCTTGGTAAGGTCTGTTTCAAGTTTGGAGACAAAATGTCAACGTATCCGA
Source organism: Cosmopolites sordidus (assembly GCA_031761425.1). Lineage (NCBI taxonomy): Eukaryota > Metazoa > Arthropoda > Insecta > Coleoptera > Curculionidae > Cosmopolites > Cosmopolites sordidus. The sequence goes on from JARFXV010001437.1 coordinate 118,910, forward strand.
AAAAAGAGCATGGTACTTCTACTCGCACTAGTAGAGCGCGTAAAAGATCCTTCCACGAAAATCAGTTTACTAATAGTGAATCAAGTAAATGTGGCAAAGATAAAGAAAGTATCAGCGCAAAAAAACTTTCAGGCGCATTGTACACATGTTTTAAGTTCGTTTAATGTTGCTGGCGATCGGGAGAATCATTCAAGAGTTCGATTAATACAGTTCCGTACATGTTCTATCGCGGGTAATTCTAGAGATCTCGCAGGCTAATCATGCGTCTTTATCGCAGACTTCTAAAATCTCTGTTTAACAAGTTGTATACGATCTTGGATATCTTGCTGAAAAACACTTTCAGATGCGGTCTAACGAGCTAAAATATTTCAAATATACAACGGATAATAGTTAACCAACTTTCTCTATTATAATTACCAGAATTATAGTTGTATGGCGAATGTTAAATTTCGCCTTTTACCCCGATAACGTCTGGCCATTTTACATCAATCATTACTGCTGAAACCAAATCTGGACTGAAACAAATTTTGTAATTTTTAAAAAAATGGATATAATTGGTAGGAGGGGTCAATCTTAAATGATAGTTGCACTCAGAGAAATTAGTTACCGTGCAGTGCTACACGGGAGAGGAGAGGTCGTTTTGTTTGCGCGAGTATTATCACAATAACAATTCGGTCACTGCTGCGCGCCGTAGATTTCCATAACATCTCACATTGCACGATATACAGCAATGCCCGAGCCTTCTGTTGATTAAGCAATGGATTTGTAAGTTTGATGAAACTGGTTCAATGTTAAATAAACGTCACCGGCCGTTGAAGGTCAGCGAGAACCGACGAAAACATTGAGACAGTGAGAGCGTCCACGCGTCAACAACCAACTTATCAAGAGATGAAATCGTAGATTACCCGTACAAGATTCAGTTAGTGTAAGAATTGAAGCCGACGGACCCCGTTGATAGCCGATTTCGCTAACAAAATGATGAACCGATTTTCAGCAATCGACAACATCTTATTCTCCAATGAGGCTCATTTTCACCTTAATGGCCATGTCGATAATCAAAATTGTTACTACTGGTATGGAGAAAACCCTAAAAACAAACATGAAATACCTCTGCATAGCCTGAAGGTGACAGTTTGGTTCTCAGCGTTATGTCGGCATGCTTCAAGCTTTTTTCACTCCTGCTCTTTAAGAATTTGAAGGGTACACTTAGGACTCTTGGTTCCAATACGACAAAGGCACCTGCCACACTTCCAATCTGTCTTTGCCCGTCGTTCATGCGCTTTTTCCTGGATCGTTGCTTTCTCGAAGAGGAGACGTTCAGTGAATAAAACCCGAATTTGACTACCTGTGATTTTTTTTAGGGGATATCTTAAAAGTCAAGTGAACCAAAACCGCCCCGTCACCATGGCAGATCTAAAGATAGAATATTTGACAAGTCATTCTCAATGGCAATATTTATTCTCTCAGTTTGGCAGTATCCGTTCGTTCAGTTTACCAGTCTTCTCAAATTTTAGAGGCCGGCTTCAGGACCACCAGTTCAGAAATTAAATACATTTAGACAATGTAATCTTCAAAACATGAATTTCCAAGAATTTTTGTAAATTTTAAAAGTAAATTTGCTAAAATTGACGTTTTTTTTATTTGTTTGTTGTTACAACTTGTTTTTTTTTAAATTTTATTTCACTTTTTGGACCACCCACTACTTTGTTGTGGAGCATTAACCCCTATTAATATATAAGAAGAATAAGATTCCACTTTAAAGAATTATTGCTAAATTTTCACTTGTTAGTAGATCCATTGAAGATGGTGAACACTTGGGAGTCCCAACAAGCGCTACGACCGATAAAATAATAACAAATATCGACAATATCGTATATTAAATTATCGTTGAATGAAGGTACACGAACTTGTTGATATTGCACACATCTCGATAGACCATGTCTACTATATCTACTACATATTACACAATGTTTTCGGTATGAAAAAGCTCTTCTCATTCAGGCTACTAATAACAAACTTAAATAAAGTCTTCTCAAGAGTGCTTACATTTATTTAAACCTGAGTTTCTTTGGCGTTGTACATAAACATGAAACTAGTGTAAACAAAAAACGAAGAAGTAGCCTAAACAGAGGGTGAGAGAAGGTGAAAATATGTTTCTGGGATTCTGTTTGGGTGGAGATCATCACTCATTTCGCTTCACCATTGAGCAATCACATCTGACCAAAAAGAAAGTGCTTTTTACTATGATAATGTACCTGCACACTGTCTCAAATTGCTTTTGCCAAACTCCGTAATATACGCTTCGAAGTACTTCCACGTGCACCGTATTTGCTCGATTTGGTTCCTAGCGAATATTTGTTCTTGATGGTGGTGGTCAGTTTAAACGCTCACACGTCTGACCTAGAAGAAAGTGCTTTTTTACCATGTTAATGCACCCGCACACTATTTTGAATTGATGCTGCAAAACACGAAGTGCTTCCACGTGCACCGAATTTGCCCGATTTGATTCCCGGTGATTCCTTTCTCTTTCCATAACTTGAAGAAAAGTTTCGCTGGTGAAAGGAATTTATCGTTGATCTAAATGAAATTGAATTAGAAGACCGACCTTCGTAAATTAAATAACTTCCATATCGAAAGAAACACATTTTCCAAAAGTATACCACATAAATTATATGTTTTTTGAGTCGTAAAAGTTTCATATGCTTATTTGTTTTATTATATGTACGCCAAGTTTTATTTCCTGGACTATAGAAAGTTCCTCGAATAAAAATTGAAACACAATCGATCATTGAAAAATGAAACCCATAAAAAAACGATGAAAATAGGTCACCTGATGGAATTTCCTCGTGCGAGATGAGCTCGTGACTCACAAAGCAATCGAAACAAAGCAATAGCAGTCTACCTACTAAAAATCCATGTAAAAATCTACGTTAATTTGGGACAAGGTGAAACTTAACGACAATAATAATGTAACGGGTCTAAATTATTCATAATTTACGGTTTAGGCGAAAATTTGGCAACATTATCTCATTCTGAGAAGTATCGAGAAACGTCGCGAATATAGTGGGATGGTAGTCATTGTATTACATAAATCGAAATTCGTTTAAATTATGACATTCGATCATAGAACTTATGTTAATAAAACACATTATCGATTTTTTGTTGCCTTAAAAAATATTACACAACACACGATTACAAGATGCATCTTACCGAAAACAGGACTTAAAGAAAAACAAATATTTAGTTTTTCAGCATTCATTAGTTTTATTCAAAATAGTCTCGTTGCGTGTCAATACAACATTTTGTCCGGTCATTTTGGCACCTTGTATAAATAACAGAAGTATTTGCAAAAAAAATAATTATTCGGTCTTTGTTTTGCTTCGTCTTTTGCCAACTTGAATTATTCGAACTACTGGAACTACTCGAATTACTGACCTACTTGAACTGCCCGAATTATTCGAACTACTTGAACTACTTAAACTGGCTAACTTACATTTCGTTAAAAACTTATAAAGATAAAAGTTTTCTTCGCTATGGAACAGAGCAAAAAATGATCGAACCTGATCCAACATACTAAAAGAAAAAATTACAAGAAAGAAACATTTACAAAGCCTTCAAAGCTATTCAATTAAATTGCTTCAAACGTCCTAGATATTTCCTTCTATCCTAAATACAACAATTCGAAAAATCCTCTCGTAAAAAAAGCATTTTATCAACCCGACATATATGCCATCAATCATCATATTGAATGAAGATGGCAAAGCTGACACGAGTGGTCTGAAAAACTATCTTTAGTTTTCTCTCTACTTATAAAGAAGAAAAAGAAAGTGGAAATACTATATACTTTGTATGTTTGATTGGAAATAATGGTTGTTTATTTATGGAAATGATTGCGTTAGAAAAAAAAATGAGACATCTTATATTGAAAAGCTTTATTACATGAAATATGGATTAATTTCTTAATTAAATTTGCATGAATTGTTATTTTAAGTAAGACAATTTTGTTGGTGAAATAAAAACCAAACAAAGTATATTTTTAAAGTAGAAGTTCACATATTTTAATTAAATTATTGATTGATTTGTCTGTTACTTTGTGATAGGTCATTTTTAAATTAAATAAAACAATTTTTTACTTTCTTATCTATCACTTTTATTTTTTAACTTTGTCTGGCTATAGTTTCGTAAAACAATGTTACATTATCAAGCACTACTTTACAACTAATGTATTATATTACAGCTGTTTGTCCTATGTATCTAATTTTACACTTTTATTGGGGTTATTTTTTTTTACAATATTTTAAATAGTGGAGAATTTCTGAATCTTACAGTATTTTTTATCATTTGTTTGTTTTTCTTTTGGGTATATTATCGAAGTCATTATTTTGTGCTATTAGTTTTCATTTTTTGCAGTTCTATTTTTTGATTATTTTCGGATAATGGAACTGTCAAAGCTCCGTGGATCATAAACTTATATGCTTAGGGGGTTGATTGATTGTTTTGTAATTGTTATATTTGAGTATGTATGTTTTTATAGATATTAAATTCTGGTTTATTTTTTTGTTTGCATATTAAAGGTTGCAGAAAATTTATGGTTTGATTTTGTTCTTTTTCAAGTGTATATTTTATTTTTGGATGGATTAATTAATTTAAATTAATTTAAGTTTAAGTTAAAGAGTTCTAAAATATGGGGCTTAATAATTGGATTGATGTTATTTTTTATGAGGAAATTATCTATTAATTATAGGCAATCCTTATTCGGAATATTCGGGAACATCTTGCTAACATCAAAGGATGCTAGAAAACCGTTTCTTTTTGGTATAGATAGTTTGCTAAGCTTTTTTGTAAGGTCTACCGAGTTTTTTATTGAATGTTTTGGCGAGAAACTCGTTAAGTTTTTGAAAACATTATTTTAAGTAAAATGCTAGGTTTCTTAAAGGGTGTGCTATTTGTGTTAAATTTTGGTGCTTGTGATATTCGTAGACACTGGAATTTTATACTTGACGCGTTTGATGACGCTAACAGAACAACTTTTATATAAACTGACTTCTCTGTGCGAGTTCTACAACGCAGTAGTCGAGAATATCAAATAGTCAGGTCTGTTTTTAAATTTTGTACTTCATTTTACAACTTTTATATAAATGATTTCTGGTAAAAATACTTTTTTTTTACGAGTTCCACAATCTATTAAAATAGATGACTCAATTTCGAGAACACCCTCTATAAATATAATTACTTGATTAACAAAAGCATCAAAATTCAACTTGAGCTTCAAAATTCACTCACTAATAATAAATCTCTACCAATGTCTCTGAGGAAGTTAATGAAAGTTATTAGAAAAATCTCTACTAGATATCGAATCAAGAATTGTCCATTTGTTAAACATTCTCAAAAATCAATCATTCTGGTGGAATCTTCGGTGTAAAACACAAAACTCGAAGAGATTCACCATTAAACAACAAATAACTTTTTTAAATTTCCGTCGCGCGTTTCGCTAGCCATATTATCGTAGAATCACTAGGATTCAATCTGATTAATTTTCGAAAATCACAAATATTTACCATCTTAAAAAATTGAATTACCACAAACATTTCTGCTTAAAGTTAACAAATACGACTAGAGAATACAATGATCTAATGCTGACTTTGAATCTCGAGCATGACTTTGAGCATTCACCTTGACATCATTGGCTTCATTAACAAACAAAATTGAAGAGTTTACGCCTAAGAATATTCTTGTAAGATCCATCAATTACACCATTCCTCTCGACTTTTTTTTGCTGACAAGCTTCCAAATTTCTTTGGAAGCTTGTTTATATTTCTGAACGAAAAAATGCACAGTGACTCTATAATTTCAGTTGTTTTGAAATTCTATCTCATGCAGTTTCTGGTAAATGATCTTTCCTGTGTAAAACGGTATGTTATGGTATAGAGAAACGTCTTTATTGTGTTTTGTAAACAAGTAATTTCCAGTGTTATCAAATAAAGAAAGAATATTCTTCTTCTTTTTCCTAATGATAATGTGATGGATCAAACTATTTTCTTCGAAAGCATGTGGAACCTAAATATTATGTTCAGGTGTATCATGTTTCAAGTGTTAAGATTGACGCATGAATTATCATGGAACGAATAATAAATATACAACAATAATATTGTCTTTTACGTGATAAAAACTATATCACCAACGTATATACAAAAATCAGGTCAAAACGATTACCTGTTCCTTAAAAACATAAATAACAGGACACCACAATGCATTAAGATTAAAACAAGATCAATCATATATTTGACAGGCACAAACCTTGCTTCGTCCCTCATCTCATCTTTGTCAAATTAACAATAGACATGACCCTAACCTTGCACAAATCAAAATGACGTAATTACTTCGTTAACTAATGAAAATCAATTCACAGTCGAACTAGATTCAAGTTCATCTTCCTTAAAAAAAACTAGTTTAATGGGACACGACGTATGTGTGTTTGTTTGCCCACGCTCAATTGAGTTCTAATAGTTTTCTGGGTTTGATACCAAGTCAATGCTGTCCAAGTTTACGATCATTTGAATTGATTAGATGGGAAGGTCATGCAATTGTGTTGGTCAAACTGATTATATGAATTCACACACACACACATACAGATGTATATATATATATATATATATATATATATATATATATATATATATATATATATATATATATATATATATCTATATATATATATATATATATATATATATATATATATATATATATATATATATATATATATATATATATATATATATATATATACACCTCAATAGATTTTCGCAGGCTCTTGGTTAAGTAACTCACATTTGAGAAGATATTTTCTTCATTTCTAATAACATTGTCCGCTTGTTAATTTTTTTTTTTGGAAAAGTTCGTCTCGTGTATTGATTTCATCGTGGTAAACTAAAGATTTAATATGACCCCACAATCCATCTAACGCGCCCAATCCATCGATTTTCCGAATTTGGTACTAGCTTGAGCCTAGTTCCTAGAGGGCGCTTGCTACCTACATTGTGGGGAATTAACTCGTTCATATTTTTTTACCCTATAAAGCTGGAAATATTCCATCTTGTTCAGAGACATCTTGTCGATGGCAGAAAAATATGCAATTCATAAAGTGTGCATTGAATGTTGTGTACAAATTATTACATCTCGTTGACAACTGTCATTGTTTTCTATTTCTCCTATCAAATGTTGGTGGAAACAAATTTCTCCAATCTTGAGTTGATATTAAATAATTTGTAAAAAATGCCCAGACTTAATCAGTTTCCTAACCATGATTTAAGGAATATGCTCTGCGTTCATGTACAAGGTATTACAATAATTGCGCTGTAGTTAGAAAGTATGAAGAGGTCTACCCAACCAGAATCATCCCAGATCGACACATTTTTCAAATAATTTTTAATTAGTTAGGCGAAATAGGTTCGTTTTATAACAATCCTGGTGGACGACCGAAACGTATAACTGTAGAATAAGAAGAGGACATTTTTGGTTAGTATCTCGGAAAATCCTGAATTTATCGTTTCAAGAGTTCTCCAAAAAGAAAAATTGTTTCCTACCATTTTTCGCCTGTTCAAAATGTATTGCCATAAGATTTGTCGACTGTATGAGAATATATTACCCCCTAGAAAATCCACACCTACCAAGAGAGCGATATTTCCAGCACGAATTTTCAATTAACATTTGGTGCGGTATTATCGGCAATTTTTTAATTGGTCCATTTGAGTTTCCTCAAAGACTGATTTATTAGACCTTTTGGACGGTATACTTCTAAACTTAAGACAAGACATGTGGTTCATGCAAGATGTGGGGCGCCACCACATTTTACTGTTGCAGTGCGAAATCATTTGAATCAACGTTTTCCACATCGACGGATTAGGATAATTTAACAAACGGCCAGTGTTATTAAAAATTAAGAAAATATCTTCTCAAACGTGAGGCGTCACTAAACAAAGAGCTTGTGAAAATGTATTGAGGTAAACGCTGGACAATTTCAACACCTATTGATGTAAATTTCAAAAAATTGTTATTTTATATAAAGTTCGTTATATTTTTGACATCTTAATGTTTTCATTCCTCGTATTCAAGGCACACTTTGTGATTTACAGATTTTTCAGCCATCGACAAGATGTGCAATAGAATATTCGAACACGAATATCTTGCAAACGGCGTAAGATATCGATATTGACCAAGGGGGGTACCCTTTTTACGTAGGAATTATGACTCTTCTCTATTTTGAAGTCAACATATTCCCAGCTTTATAGGGTAAAACAATATGAGCGAGTTAATTCCTCACAAAGTAGGTAGCAAGCGCCCTTTAGGAACTAGGCTCAAACGAGTACCAAATTCGGATTGGTCACCTTTGAAAACCTAATTACCTCATTTTTGTACCTGATTTCTTCAACCGTTTTTAAATTATCTCAATTTTTCGAAAATTTAATTTCACTTTCAACACCCTGTATCTTTTTAATAACTAACAATTGCCAACACGTTTATTGACTAAATCCTCTCATTTTGATCTGTACTATCAACAATTGCTCTATAGCCGATAAGTTATGGAACACCCTGTATATATCTTAATTTGTTTGTTTATATTTATTTAAGCAAAACATATTTATGTATCTTACCACTTCAGTTTGAAGAAAAATTAGTATTATATTTCAGTAAACCTGTAATTTTGCAGTTTTCCTTAGACATATATTTGTAGAAGACGTATTCTACTTTAGGCGAATTCTTAATGACAGTTATTTGGTGGTAATAATCGTGGCAAGGTCTTCATGGTTGTTTTATATTTTAGCCATGAACACATACACCAAATGGCAAGCGGTACAATAAACCAAAATTTCGCATTTTAAAATTTTACATCATTAAATTTTATTACTAAAATTTGCGATGTGTGTGGTCTTGCATTTTGACGTAACAGCGAAATTAGTTCTCTATGTACAAGACGTTTGCGTTTTGTAGTTAATTTCGTTAATTCTTATTGAACATATTATCGCAGCATCAAGGCTATGATGTCATGGATCGCCAAGCAAGAAGATTTCTTCCACGTATAATCAAGCGTATTGAGAATCTGACAGTTACATGATATAATTTAAAAGTTTATATCAGAAAAGGTTAATTGCTTGTAGTTACTGTAGAAAAAAAAAACATTGGCTTGATAAATAAGTTCGTGCGCTATTTTAAATCAATTATCTTTTAATCTACCACTGTTCTGTCTGTTAAACGTTTACATACTTCACTATGCGGTATTAGTTGAATATCTGAGACTTTAAATGCAATCAACCTAACATTCTTAACAATTCCCTCATGTGTGATGATTTACACGTTCAGAAAACATTGTAACAACAGGAATATTTAAACATAGAAGAGAACACATCCTCACCATATACATTTCATAGTAGCCCAGAAAAACACTTCAAGAAGGTGATCCACGGGAAACGGACATTTTTGGAATGGGTAGTATTCGCCTTGTAGAGAAAGGGTGGGCCTATGACAGGTGACAGGCTCCCTACGATGCTGTTTAGAATGCATCATCCCGCTGTAGATTCGAAATTGACAAGACTCTGAGGATATATATTTCATGGCATCAAGATCGAGATGTCAGATTTCCAGCCCGCACACCGTATAGGATGAAAACGGCAATTCTGCGAAGTAATGCTCGCTTTGTTATTTAGCACGTTCCTGGGGGTCAATAAGGGCACATTTTGGAATAAAGACTTGGGCTTATAACCCGTGTAATTGATGATTGTGTAAGAAATATTTTTGTTTAGTATATATTTTTCAGGCATCGTTTTCATCTCAAGTAAAACGATAGGTCTATCGTTTGTTTAGAAGGTCTTTTAGCATACAAATGCTAGAAATATGTTTGTTTAATTTATATCTTCCGGTCTCTTGTTCATTCTAAGGCATAAAACCATAAGATTTATCACTTTTTTGGTAATGATCGGTTTTACATTTGACCAGATGCCTACTATATTTCATTTGTCCGCATAAGGACACTGGGTTGTGTTATTGCGTTTTCATTCAATGTTTTCGCTGATCCTATCTAAAAGCTTCGACAACACTTAAGGGTAGTTACAGCCCGATATGCAATAATGGTGAGGCACCTTTAGAAATGGCCTCATCTCAGTATTTGAAACCAACATTTTTTTTTATACTGTAAACAAGTGTCGTGTCGTGTCATTCCCGAATAATTTCAAGGGTGAGTGTGTGGCTGAACACTTTGTTATCTATTGACTTTTATTAATTGTAAGTTTGCCACTGAGCACTTTGGTTTCTTTCTTTTTATATTAATTTTGGTATTTAAAGCTCTACTATTTCTATTTAATGTTTTCATTAATATTAAATTATTGTTTGAGATGAGGTTATATATATATATATATATATATATATATATATATATATATATATATATATATATATATATATATATATATATATATATATATATCTGTCTCTATATTATAGATATATGTAAAAAATAATCTTTTCATTTTATGTCACCTGATTTGTGACGTTTTCCTTTTCCTTTTTGACGATGTCCTTTAGAATTGTTAAAGCGTTGAGTGAAGGGAATTAACAACAACGCTTCAACTTTGCTCAAACAAAGCGTAACCAGTTTGAAGAAAAGGTTTTTACCTATGGAGGTACACGGCAAGCATGCGTATATGAAGATAATATTTCAATATGAAAAAAATTGATTAAGAAATGTTTGGAAGAGTAGAGGCAAATTTATGTTAGACGGATTATTTTTATGTGATTTTTTTTACAAATAATTAATGGAGTCATTTATGATTTTATAATCCCACCACATGCATAGGATGATCTTTGGATGAAATCTTGCCTTGTGTGCTTGTTGCACTGCCCTTAAATTCTTTTAGGCTCTACTGCATCATAGACAAATGCATTTATGTATCTTCCGTAACTAGTCGTTTTTAAAATAGATCATTTTCTTACCGCCTTTACAATGCTTTCATAAAAGGATGTGAAATTACAACAGATTTTTTTAATGTTGATGTAATTTTTAATTTTAGGAGTGTTTTTTAATACCGTGATTGTGCTCGCCCATATAAACTGTATTAATTAGTAAGAAACATTTTGTAATAGCTGCAGAAATTGCAGCAAAATTTAATAGAGACTCGATAAAAAAAGTTTCTGTTAATATTTGTAAGTGATTTTTAAAGAAACCAGCACTCAATGTCCAAAGGTTAGACACGCCATAGAAATTTCAAATAATTTAAATATACAACTAATTCAGTTTTATTATTATTTTTTAGTGTTTTTATATTTCTGTCACATACAGATTAAACTATTGAAAAAGGGAAATATTTAATCAACTTTCATCAAAATATTAAACAATTTTTAGTCAATTTACTTTTTAGACACATGAAATATCAATTTAGTCTTGTGGATTTGTATAAAAAAAAATTTTGGTTCATAATGGGAAAAAATAAGTGTTTTTTAGAAGAAGAAAAATTAATTTCTTTTGTTACACACAGACGGGACTTAGGAAAACATAGGAAGCTAATTAAAACAAAGTTTTTCATCGGTTGACAAGTTCATTCGGTTCGGCGAGACCTACGGAACTCATCGTTCAACTGGGAGGCCACCTGCTCTATAAAAAAAAGACTAATTCTCAGAATTATATCGAATTTCTGTGAGACTGCAAGCAGGGGCAATTGCTGGGGAAGCTAAAGTATTATTTAAAAAATCCGAAAATATTGTAAAAAAATTGACACGGAAACCAGCATAAATATTTGTTACAAATTAACCTAAATGGTTTAACTGAAAAAGTTATGTCGATGGAGTGAAATTAATTTTTCTGGCGAAAACAAAAATCAATTTGGATGAGCCTGATGGTTCTTTTTTTTATTTTTGCGATGTCAGGAAGAAAAAAAATATCGATCAGTGGTTAGTGTTTCTTTCTCATTGAGTTTACTTTCAAGTATATATAAATGTATTAGAACAACAAAAATTACCTGTTAATGATATGATTGAAGCTTCGCTAGTGTTTCAACAAGATTAAACGCTTCAATTCATTCGGCAAAAATTATGACGGACTGATTCGAGCAAAAAAATATTTCAACATTGAACTAGCCTGCTGATTCTCCAGATTTAAATATCAGTGAAATATATATAAATATCAGTGAAATATACCAGATTCAAATATCAGTTTAAATATCGGGGAAATGCTTTCAAGATGAGTTTGTAGTGAATCAAGAAAATTTATAAACATGAAAAATCTGAATGGTGTTATTCAGGTTCCATGGGAAGAAATTCCACAACAAACAGTTATATGACTCATTATCAGATAGAATTTTTGAATTAATAAAAGGTAATGGAAATGCAAAAAAAAATTAAAATGCCGTTTATCAAGTCTTCTATTGGAACCTTCGGAGTGTAACACTAAACTCAAAGAGATTCACCACTAAACACCGAATCTTTTTTTTTTAAAGTCCTCGACGCACGTTTCGCTAACCATGTTACCATCATCAGGAGATAATTTAATCTGGTGCCTCGAGAACTTTAAAAAAGGTGATTTGGTGTTTAGTGGTAAATCTCTTTGAGTTTAAAATGTCGTTTGTTTATATTTTCCTCTTATTTACTTTCCTTTTTTCTATAAAACTGAGGATGTGTCTATCATGTTTATGCATCTAAAAACTATTAAAAATTTAAACTTAGTAAGATTATTTTTCTCAAGAAAAATTTTGAGGAACGTCTGCAGTGTACTTTACACGGAAAAAGTTAACTTGTTTTGAAAAATGTCCATGATTTTTGTTAATATTCTAAAAATAATACATTAATCTACTCGAAATATTGATTAATGTATGAATGATTGTGGCGTGTTTATATATTATTTTATTTTTTTTGGGTTTTTCGCCACGATCTAAAACTCAAAAACTATCAAACATATCTGTTCTTATGTAAATAGAGAATCACTTGGTAAAAAACAAAAAACCAAACGGAGACAAATTTCTCAGTGCTTCTTTTTTATAATAAATTTTGCTAACGAACAAAATTTTAAAAATATAAAAATGTTCTAAAATAAATACAAACTTTTAACGTTAACGTTTCGGGAGGTCTTCTTCCCCCCTCCGTTTTCAAAACGAACCTAAAAAATAAATTATATTAATTTCTATCTATAATGCAAAAATAGGAAGTATATATATTTTTTGTGTATGTCAACGATACTTACATTGTCAATGTACACTGTATAATTATATTGTACAATCACAAATCAATCAAAGTGGCATGTGTTAATTAATAATTTTAATTTACAATTTTAATGTTAATGTACATTTAATATACAATTGTTAACGTAATTAACAATTTACAATTTTTGATTTCCATGGCATATAAAGTTTTAATAATAGAAAGTACATGTAATTATTAGAAAAATTATAATATAAATATCACAAATATCTAGGGCACCCAGTAATTTAGTACCATAAAAATCGGTGCATTTTCGTTTAAAATGGTGCTGGTCCGTTGCTGAATCCATTGTTAGTGTTTCTCTAAAAAAACCCTAATAGTACTTCTCCAAAATGCATAAAACAAAAAAAAACGTGATATCCTTTCTTAATGCCGTGTTCCGAGATCTATCCAACAAAAGAAAGTTTATGAAAATCGGCCCAGAAATAAAAATTTTTAAGGGGTGGTAAGTCCTTATCCTAGATACTCTGTATATATATATATATATATATATATATATATATATATATATATATATATATATATATATATATATATATGCAGTGTTTGATTTCTTTGGATTGCGACCAATGAGACAATAGCTAATTGTCATATATCGAACTGCTGGGTTCCACAATCGCATGTAGAACACACAACAACCTACGTCTCTGTCTAAATGAACATTTTGTTAGTTGCTTGATTGGGGATGAGCCTCACCCATCCCTTCAATCGGAGGGCTTTGTGTTCTAGATATGTTCTTTCGTCAGACCCTATCCTATTGGTTGTTGAATATGGATAGGGTTTATCTATTCTTGATGACGGGACAGCATATGTCGGTACCATGAAGAGTCTGAACGTCAAGAGATGAAACATATGCCCTTGAATTGAAGGGATGGATGGGGTTCATCTCCAGTCAAACCACTAACAAAATGTCAACATTTATTATAAAATTTAGTTTTATTCGATATTAAAACAAACTCAAGAAAAAACACTGTGCGTTCTGAACTAAATACCGCCGCTGTTACTGATAGTGTTGATGAAGGTCCAACTTTTTCAATTCGTCGTCGTCCACCGGAAGCTGGACATTGCTCGATAACGCGGCAAATTTTGAATGGTATTAATTTGAAGGAGATATGGTTTGAACAGATCGGCTCCACATGTCATACAGTCAAGGTAACAATCGATTTATTGAAGGAATAATTCGGTAAGAAAATTATTTCGAAGAACGGACCTGTTAATTGTCTACCTAGGTCATGTGATTTGATGCCTTTAGATTATTTTCTGTTTGTTCTTTCACAAAACTTTGACCTTATGTTAAATCTTTGGCTTATGCCAATAAACCAGCAACCGTTGATGCCTTGGAGGCCAACATAACTCGGGCAATTGCGGACATAAGACCCCAATTGCTTGAAAAAGTGATCTGAAATTGAATTGAGGGAATGCTCTTTGTCATTATTAATCGCGGCGGACATTTGTTCGAAATTGTTTTCAAATATTAATAGTATTGAACGTTAGGCGACATAAAATAAATGGTTTCAAGGAATCTAGTTTTGTTGTTGTTTTATTTAAATTAAAAATTCTGACGCACTAAAAAATCGCCCTATATAATTATTAAGTAACTCAAAACTTTTTTAAAGTGTAAATAAAAATAGACCTTTAGATGGATATTAAAGCATTCAAATAGCAAAAGGTAAGAAAACCACGAACCGCGTTTAGCGAAACGCGTTTAAGGCGTTGAAAATAAGTGGTTTAGTGTTTAGTGATAAATCTCTTTTAGTTTAGAATGTATGGTGTCAGTGTGACCATCCAAGACGGATAGTGTATATGAATGGCGGCAACTAAGTTTGGCACATAATGCGCATCGAACCCGATCGTAAAACCGGCAGCTTCATCGCGAACAAACTTATTATTAAGATTAAGATATGAATTAACGACTCATAAAATACGTCTATTACAAAAGGTCATGTAGTAAAGTTAACATATTACTTAAGTTCGTTGAACTAAAAACACTTTAAACATCCGAGGTCCCCAACTATTTCTCGTTGATATAAATTAATTCCAAGAAAATGAACTTACCGACTTATTAATTCCGTTGTCGGACCGTTTATCAGATTCGAAATCTCCGAAAAAATGCTCGTAAAACTCACTGTAACCACTGCCTTTTCGAAGAAAAAAGAACGAACTGCGTATAGGAAACTACAAAAAATGTCTCCCCTTAGAATTTAATGGCGATGTTAGAATGAAAGGCAAACAGCTTAGACCGAAGGGAAGCCCTTTCTGATTAGTAGATTTTGTCACCTGATCTATCCATCACGTTTTCCTTCCACCATTGGCAGAGGGAATTGTGCTGATTTGATTACAGAGGGTCTGGTAATTTGACTGAAATTGACTTCCTGTCCAGAGATTAATATATTTTTTAATTATGACGATAGGTTTGGTACTTATTAATGATACGCCACTGGCAATGTGCCAAAATTCATATTTTTCAGGTTACGTACGAGGGTGCTTTCAAAAGTAATAAACATAAAGAAAAACCCATCGATAAGGTGATATCAAAAAAAATGTCTAAAAGAAAATCTCCTGAAGACTACAATGTACCAAAAAGTATTCTGTTCCACTATATTAAAAAATTAAAACGAGGAGAAGAAATAACAATGCCATTCAAAACAGGCCGATTTGAATTAACCTTTACCCAGAAGTATGAAGAAGCTTTAATTGCGCACGTGGTGGATATGTCAAATAGGTACATGCCTTTGACTAGAGAAGACTTAAAACTGAACCATCGATTTAACAGAGCAAAAGAATCTGCTGGTAAGCATTTTTATTATGACTTTTTCAAACGTCATCCGGAACTCAGCTTAAGAAGGCCGGGGTCAACGAGTCTGATGAGAGCAGTTGGTTTTAACAGGCCACAGGTTGGCTGTTTCTTTGAAAGATATTTGAAAATATTTTTTTGGTCCATCAGACATCTATAACTGTGATGAGACGGAGGTCAGCACTGTCCAAAAGCAGGCTAATGTAATGCCACTCAACAGTAATCGCCAAGTTGGAAAGTTGATCTCTGCAGAGACATGTAAGAATGTTAGAGTTATGTTCTGTATGAGTGCTGCCGGATATTTTATCCCACCATTATTTATTTTTCCAAAGGAGAGAGTTAATGAAATGTTAATGTTTGATGCGCTATCTGTGTGTCTAAGTGCAGCCGTAGCACATCCAAATGGATGGATGAACGCTGAAATCTTCTTAAAGTGGCTTGAACAGTTTGTAGTGCTTTCATAGCCTACTAAAGAGAAACCAGTGTTTTTGATCCTAGATGGCCATTGCGGTCATAAAGACTTTGCTGCCATAAGTTACGCGAAAGAAAACCGTGTACACATGTTAAGCTCTCCACCCCACAAGACCCACAAACTGCAGCCCTTAGACAGTGTTTTTATGAAACCATTTAAAGATGCATATTTTGAGGCCTATGGATTATGGATGGGGGCTAGCTCCGGTGTAAGAATAACAGAATATGACATTGTTGCAATGGTGACACAAGCTTTCAATCGCGTTGCACATTTGAATATAGCAAAGTCTGGATTTCAATGCATTGGAATTCTGCCTTTGAATCCAAATATTTACACAGATTTGGATTTTCTCCTATCAGTTGTAACCGACGTACCCATGAAGTGAGATATTGAAGTGAATGTTTGCAACAAAATGTTTGCAAATACGGACATACCTCAGGATTTGTCTCAAAAGAGTTTCGATCTCAATGAAAAGGAAAATTTTGAGACACAACCGTCAACAAGTAAAACCATTATTGCAGTAATTCATCAGCTGTCACCAATCCCAAATGCGGCAGCAAAGCGAGCCATGAGTTGACAATGAAAAGCTGAGAAAAGAAAGGTTTTAACATCCTTCCCCTATAAAAATGCGCTCTCTGAAAATAAAGCAACAAAAGCAAAGCCTGCCGTAGTTAATATACAACATTTTAAAGGCAAGAAAACTAACGACCCGAAAAAAATAAAAAAGACAAAAAACCGACTACAACATTCAAGACAACAGCGATTCCGCCATCAAAATCAATGACCGAAAATGTAACATTTAATTTGCCAAGAAAATAACGATAAAGATTGGATACGCTGCCAAGCTTCTAATCAGTGGGCACATGAAACGCGTCCTGACGTTGAAGAAGGCTCAGATAGCTACATATGTGATTTTTGCCGACTATACGATTAACATTTTGAATTTTCTTAGAAAA
This sequence comes from Cosmopolites sordidus, assembly GCA_031761425.1. Lineage (NCBI taxonomy): Eukaryota > Metazoa > Arthropoda > Insecta > Coleoptera > Curculionidae > Cosmopolites > Cosmopolites sordidus. The sequence goes on from JARFXV010001437.1 coordinate 136,374, forward strand.
CGTTCCTAGTTCTGACTAAAGTTCATTAAGATTAAGTTTAATTTGCTTTATTAATAGTTGATTAGTTTTATTGGAGTAACATTTTTACGAATTTTTTGTTAAAATATTTTTTAAGTTCAAATAATAAAGGAAAAGTCGACTGTCCGATATTAGGGGACCTTTTTTCAAATGTTATCTTAACTATATAAGTTGTTACTTAGTAACTAATACATCTAAAGTAATATTTGCGACTGATTACATATTTATGTTGGTTAGGTATATAATAGAGAGTTATTTTAACATAAATAAATAAATTAAACTATCACAAGTTTTTGTTTTTGTTATTGTTTACCGAGGAGTCGTGACCTATGGAAACTCCTTCCGTTTGCGCACTTTTCGGACGCGTTCACGCAAGCGTTATCTAGTTCTGGCTTTCTTGGTTATATATTGGAGAGATGTACTAGCCAGGTCTTTAATTAGGTCTGTCCATCTTTATAGAGGTCTGTCGCGTGATCTAGAACCCTTCATCTGTCCCTGTACCACCAGTCTTTTTACGTTATTTCCATTCCAACGATCAATGTGTTTGTTCATGAATAATTTGGAATGGTGGTATCTTTGTAGGTTAATTAGTTTTTTGAAAAACGCATGTGTTTGTTTATCTGGCAGTCCATCTTCGGAATACGAAAGATCCGTCTTCACCAGTAAAGTTCCAGAAGGATTTCTTTGTGTTCTCTGTTAGGTCCCTATGCCTCCAGATCTTCCAGAAATTTCATATTGCCATTTCAGATCTCAGATCGTACATACATTGAAAACGCTCGGCAAAAGGTATGCGAGCTGGCTAACATTGGCTAACATCTTCAGGCTTCGATATACCATGTCTACAATATTATACACTAATGAAGATAATTCTTGAATCGGAATTTTTTCTGCTCAGTACCGCGTGTGGTAACAGTAACACTTCCTAACACATTTACATTAACACATTAACGTTACTACTGTAAACTACTGTAAACTACTGTTACTGTCTACAAGTTAAAAACCAAGAGCAGTTCAAAGAGTGGGTAAGAACAGGTGAAAGTGTGAGCAAAAGGAAAGGAAAATGATTCCATCTGCAGGAAAAGTCATGGCTACAGGTTTTTGTGATTCTCGTTGTGCTCGTAGATTACCTGAAAAAGGCAGGACCGTCACCGGACAGTATTACGCTTCGAATAGTGAAGAGTAATACTGTCCGGTGACGGTCCTGCCTAAACATGTTCATCTGGGCAAAATAAAACGCTCTTTTACGATGATTAGTCTCTTGCATCAGCGTCTGGTGTTGTTGCTGCAAAATTCCACAACCTGCGCTTCCAAATGCTTACACGAGTACTGTAATAATCGGATTTGGGTACCAGAGAATGCTTCCCCTTTCCTGAAGAAATGACTCAACGGATAAAGAATCACTAATAATGATGAGATAAAAACTGAAACAATCCATTATGTTATCTCTTTATTTTATTAGAGTTAATTGTATTATTAATTTTAAGTTAATTGTAAATTGTATTATACTGAGTATATTAAAAAGCTGATATAGTAAAAGTACTGTCATAAATAATCGAAGAAACTCAGCCCAATTGCTTTACAAAAGTGCTTTTCTTCTTCAATGAATGAACGATCACGTTTAAATTAGCACTTTTTGTCATCGAATCTTATAAAGTGGAATTTCATTCATTTGGTATGTCCGTTGGGATTAAACATTTTACAACAAATTAGTTTATAACAACTTTAATTGTAATTTTAACAATCCTTCAGAAGATGTCAAAAATTATTTGCTTTATTCAGTCTCCACAAACAAGTAGCTCAACGCATACGTCTGAAACTTTGCAGCACGCCATCTAAAAAATCATGCTTGACAAATACCATAGTCACATAGCTATATTTGCGCCATCTCTGTCTCAGGTCGAGAAGTTTTCGAAGGATCCTCGTTTAGTAAATGGTTAATCTATGAATCATTTCGAATATGTTTTATAATCCTTTTTTTTGCACTGAATGATGATATACCACTCTATTTTCATAAAATAAAAAAAATATTTTCTTTCTGTGTTACGCCAATGCTTTTGTAAAAATACATCAGATATAAAAATCGTAGCAGGTGGGTTACCTCAACAACAAGTAAAAAAGCTCTAATATATTTTTAAAACCCGAAAGCTCTTGATTTGATTAAGCATTCTTTCGTCCCCTTGTCTGTTCAGGTTCACACGTGTAAAGAATGATTGTTGTTTTCGTGGTCAGGTTAGGGAATTTGTATGGTTTCGACGATTAGATATATTAAGTTTCGCGTAAGACAGACTTTACAGGGTCAGTTATTACAAAAAAACGTGTTATTTATTTTTACAGACAGACATATTTCCCAGATTATTTTAAGAAGTATAAATTGTGAAACGTTGTTTATGTGTGACATCTGTCGGTTCAAAGTATAAATTATCTAAAGGCATCAGGAAGAAATCTGTTTATATATTTGATAAGTGTGAAGGTCGTCGGACAGATGGCGCAACAATACATTTCATCACGTATATACAACACAATATGATTTCTTAAAATTATTTATTTAGAATCAATATTACAAATTTATCCATTCTTACTAACTAAATGGTTTCACATAGAATTTCGGTTGAGGTCAATTTACGTTCTTGGTCTGACAGCACGATTTTTGCTAAGTTATGTTCGGGCAATGTATCTGAAATATAAACAAGGATGCATTTTTATTGCAATATAATTACCCAGAAGTTTTATTTAGTTTCAGTAAAATAAAATTGCTTTTAAATTTAAAATAATGTTTCTCTCCTGTGATGAGATTTTTGTATGAAAGTGTGAAAAATTATACTGGCGTCTATATATATTTATCGTACTACGTTTGATGGCTTGGTAATTTTTTTACATAAAGTATCATGAAAATAAATTCGTTTTCATATGTGAGATGATTTTTAAACTGATAGAGATCATTTTGAGTTACCTATAACGTCGATTTTTGTGTATGTGCAGGTATTGGAGTCGTCAGTTTCATTAAGGTGGATGCAAATATATTGCAATAGATTCTCTGGTGATGTATTGACTCTTAAAAGTTGACAAACATCTAAAAATATATAAGATCTTATTTAAAAATATACCTAATTAATTTGTACTTTTTTTAATTTGACAATTGACTACTATTAGATTCTTAACTTAATTCTCCACCTTTTTACTACATTTAACACTTATTTACGAAGAAAGCAAAATAAGCTTAATCTTCGAAGTAGTCGTCCTCGTTTTCATCCGTTTTCAGATGACTGTCGAATCATGTATATAAAATATCATAAGTTATGTCGCTCATAATTTTCATGTGATAAACTTACTGAAGATTTTTTTGACTTTCTCAAGAAATATGAAGCATGTATCAACCAAGTGCTGTTGATATACGGGATTGAAATAGATTAAAATCGAAAGGGGCCTATTGTGGTGTGGTGAGTATGTGTTCGTGTGTTATACTGAAGCAAAAGGACTTTCTTCTTTTTCTTGTCAGTATAAGGCCCTTTAACCTCTGAAGCGTCGATGACACGAATCAGTTGCTGCTGATAACAGTCAGCAATGTCCATTTGGCCAGATTGGGGCGACACGAAAGTGTCTTGGATGAGTGAGAAACAAAAATAAAAGGCGAAAGATTTATTCGCTTTGACGAGAGTCCAGAGTGAGTGATTGATTCTCCATCATTGAATTTCCTTTCATTTTCACACTGTTTGTGAAATCGCACCTTTATCTAAGTTTTAAGCTAAAAATAGTACCTGTAAAGTTAATTGATGTACTTCGTCTTTCAAATCTAGCTGGTGTAGGAATATCGCCGTCTGTAATTATAAATATTGCAAGATAATAATATTCTTTAAAAAGGAAAACCAAATATTTATACTTACTACAATCATCCGTAATTTGTGCACCTTTAATTAAAAACCTATCAAATTTATTCATATTCTGAAGGTTTCTGTGATACACAATAATATTTTGGATATCTGCATCAAGGGTGACTAAAAATCAATTGTTGTAAACCTCATAGTCCATAAAGGAATCAAATTGTGACATATATTTGTCCCGTTGTTTTCATTTATATTCAATTACTTACTTTAAAATTTATAATTACATTAAATTTATAATTGCTGACATAAAAACGATCCAAGTAATTTTGGACAAGAGTTCAAATTAGGAAAATTTAAATTGGCAAGGATGCTAGGCAAATTTTAATAGTCTCATGGTGCAAGGTACGGTCTATATCGTGGTTGTAGCAGAACTTCCTTGTTTAGTTGTAACAAATTTTGGAAAATTTATCTATTAGTCTATTATTTCCTTCAGTTAGGTCCAGTAGGTAGTATTTAAGGTATTTTTAGTTAGTAAACATTATTAGTTAAAAAAAACGGATCCATCCAAATTTCTCGACGCGCGTTTTGCTAACCATGATAACATCACCATGAGATGATTTCCTTATTTAAGAAAAATGTTATCTAATGTTTCCTTAACAGTGAAAATCTTTTCATCTGTGAAAATTAGTTTCTTTTACCCTTTGATTACATGCTTCTCCAGTAGCGCCTTCGCACTTGTGGCTCTTATGATCCGATCTAATACATAATTAGATTAAATCATCTTCTGATGATGCTAACATGGTTAACGAAACGCGCGTCGAGAAATTTCAAAAAATAAATTGGTGGTTAGTTGTAAATCACTTCGATTTTAGAAAAATATCTGTCGCAAAAATGTTGTAAGTCTGAATTATAGGCATAGGTTTTTGCACATTTTATTTGATATCTTCAAAGGTGAGTTTGTTTTAGAGAAAATAGCCCTTTTCAATGCATTTAATTTCCGTAAGTTTAATAATTCAGTAAGTTAGATCAACGGAAATGAATTTTTGGAAAGAGGTGTTGATTGTTGTCATGTTGTTGATTGTTGAGGTCATTCAGTACTGAATATTTTTGTCGATACTGAATATATACAGTGGAAGAGCTACATCATTAACTCTAGATGTGAAGAGTTACGAGGGTAATGTTCTCGGCTTGACATAGAGATGGCGCCAGTATGATCAAATCAAAATATTATCTCTAAAGTATGATTCCTTAGATGGTGTTCTGGGAAGTTTCAGACATATTCGTTTAATTGCATGTTTGTAACAAATTTATTAAATAAATCAAGTTTCGAAATTCGAACTGCTTTGTTTTAGAGGATTTAAACCTGATGAACATGCAATAAAGTTAGATTCCACTTTAAAAGATTATTTGTCTTCGTTTTCGATGGTGAAATAAGGGGGTTGTTGAATTTTAAAGTGATCGTAGATCCACTGAAGATGATGAAAACCCACTCATGAAACTGAAAGAGAGATGAACAATTGTTAGGACCGAGAAAATTGTCACAAGCATTCGCAATGTCTTTTTAAATGATCACCGATTGAAGATCCGTGAGTTTTTTGACATTGTAAATAACTTATTAGATCGTGTTTGCTACATTTTATCTAATTAATTGGGTTTGAAAAGGCTGGGTGACAGGATCAGCCCACCACAGACACATTGGACTGAATGATTTCCAAAATTGTTTAGACTTAGAATTTCTTCGACGTTATTCATAAATTATTATTACATTTCAGGGACGAAGTAGCAGTCTAAACAGTGTGTGGGAGCCGGTGAAGTTGCGTCAAAGAAAGCGAAAACTCTTAAAAAAAGCATCCTCACGGGGGAATATTAAGTTGCACTACTGGATCAATTGAAGAGTGCCATTCAGATTTAATGCAGTTCTGGCTTAAAAGAAAGTGTAGAACGTGTTTATTATTTTCAACATAATAACCATTCAGCTTTACCCATTTAATACGAGGGTAGTCTCAAAATTTTCCAGCCTAACACAGAAACAAATATTTTTTTCAAATTCGGTTTTATTTCTCAACATAGTCTGTTTGTAATTCTATATACTTTTCGCATCAATGCTCCCATATTTTTACTTCGTCCAAATTGTAGTTATTATCTTGTTTTGCAAAATAGTCGCTTACGACTGTGATAGCCTCCTCATTCGATGAAAATCTCTGTTCTCCGAGCGAAACATTGAGCCTAGGAAAGAAAAAAAGTCGCTGGGGTCAGATCTGGTAAATACGGTGGATGGACAATCAATTTGAATCCCAATTCATGAATTTTTGCCATAGCGACCACCCAAGTGTGAAACTGTGCGTTGTCTTGGTGGAACAAAACATTCTTTTTCTTCAAATGTAACGTTTTTTCCGCAATTTCTGCGTTAAGCTTGTCAATTAATGATGTACCCGTTATTGTACCCGATGGAACACAGTCGATTTACTCTCCGCAGACTACTGTTTTGACTGTACCTTGGTTTCAGAAGTCTAGCGCTGTATCTAACTTTCTTCTACAGTTATTAATCGATGCCAAAACTCTGATTTATTTCGCTTAAACTGCTTCAGCAGGGTTTCAAAAATGTTTATTCAAATGCGCTTTGATCCTCAGTGAGCAATCGTAGCACCAAACGCGCGGTTTGCTTTTATTATGCCCAAATCTTCAGTTAATATATCACAAACACGTTCTTTCGAGGTACCACAGTCTTTACTATCTCTCTAACCTTAATTTGACGGTCGTCTAGCACCATTTGGTGAACTTTTTCAATGTTATCGATAGTGGTCGCAGTTTTTGGCTGTCCCGAACGTTCATGATCAACCAATCTGGTACGAGCAAGTTTAAATTCAGCTGCTCAAAATTTCACGGTGACATAAGATGGTTCAGAGTCCGCGTAAACAACATCTCGGCTTTAATTTGCGTAAGCGTTTTACCTTTCAAATGCAAGAATTTAATGCCGGCTCGATATTCGATTTTTTCTATCTTTATTGACTGACAAATTATTGTTAAACAACTAAGCATCTAATATGGCTGAAATTTTCAAAGTTATCTTTCAACGCATGCGCAATTATAGTACCAGAATATATTTGACGAGTAATGCCATCTTCATGTTGAGACTGGAAACTTTCGGATTATCCTCGAATACTGGCAAAAGGGTAAAGTTAATCCTTTAGAAAGAATATTTTTATTCTATTATATAAAAACCACCCCATAAATAGTTGTAGTAACTTTATACTTTCATTGATTCCTTGAATTTTAGAAAGAAATTAGAGATATGCAGAAACCAGTTTTATAAGCTGTTCCTCTTCCTTAACATTCTTCCCTCTACCATTAAGAACTCAGTTTTTCTGGTTGAATCGGATGGAAAACGATTTCGTGTCACCATAAATTTCTTTATTAGATCTGAGATCCAATCAAAACTTTGCACTTGATAATCAATATCTACCAGACACGATTAATTTTTGTAATAATTTTTGGAACAAGAAACAATTTTTTGTTTGTTTGTTTACTACCATCGCAATTCGATTTATTTTTGTTTGTTAGAAATATTCAAAACCAATTATTTAGAGTCATTTTTAACCATTATTTTCAGTGTTTTATAACATGACGAATATATTTACTATTACTCACATTTATAATATTTTACGGAATACCATAAAGGATTTATCCAAATAACAAGTCAGATGTAAATTTTAAAGTGATAGTTAAATTTCTTTACGCGAATTTAGTAAAGTTCCGAAGAAATCACTAAGTGGAAAAACGGGATAAATATATGTTACATCCTAATAGAATGTTTGTTACCTGTTTGTCCAGAGAGATTTCCGCAGTACACACGTCCATTTATATTGACTGTAGTTTGAGAACAAGACAAATTAAACTCTTTAAAGTATAATCTGATCTTACAAACATCCTGAAAATATCGATATATTAACTTGATATTCGATAGTTAATGATATTGGTAATTCAAGTCTTTAGAGGGCACCCAAGGTAGTTAAATTACAAATTAACAAATTAAATAGTGATATTGCTCTATACATATATCGCCAGTTTGGAAGTTTCAATTTCCAATTAGGGTTGAATATTTATGTTGAAAAGGTCATATAACGTATAGTTTGTTTACTTCAACTTTAATTTACCATGGTAACCAAAGGGAAAGCACGATTATTGCATTTCTGTAGGTACATCCAACAAAGAGGAGTAGTAGGAGTTTCCTTATTACACATTGAATATACACACAAGCTTATTATTGAAGCATATAACTCATAAACTATATTTTTAATATTAGAAAAAGACTAACTCTGGACAGTGATTAACTAGTATTTTATAAAGGAAACAAAGTAAAATGCGATAACTATAGTGTGATATCGTTGCTTTCTGTTGCTGCTAAAATTCTGGCATTAATTATCTTTTACCGTTTACTGCTTGTTGAGGAGTCTCTATAAGATTCTCAGAGTAAGACAATCATAGAACTCTAAAGAATACGATCGTCATCTCTACATGGTAACTATAAAACTCATGATTCATGATTTTCGATGTAGTAGACTTGTGTACTAGTAGTATTACTGTGATTTGAATACTGCTTCCTTTAAGATTGATGAATCAGAAAAACCGTATGAACTAACGTATTTGACGGCTTGTAGAAGCTAAGCTATTATTAGGTGTAGACAGAGAGTAAAAGATGCCGGCAGATTGTGAAATAAGATAAAAATATTAACCGCCTCTGTATACAATAGGCATATGACAATTATTTGTTGGCTAACTTCAGACCGGGCCTGCAAACTGTTTGAACTATTGTCAAGGGACTTTTTAACGAAACATTTTAAATTTAAAAAAAATGGTAGGCAGTCATGGGGACTGCCGACAGAAGTGAAAACTTGAAACTTTGGAATTACTGTGTTTTTTTTTTTATTTTTAAATTAATTATGGTATGAATTATTAAAATTACATTATATAATTAAATTCCAATACCAATATTGGAAATATTCGAAAATAAAGGCTTTGTTTTTGATATTCATTTTTCTGCATAAAGATATTAGCATATTAAGTGCTCATTCTTGTACTGCACAGTAATTCTACAATTAAAGAATTAAAATAATGATTATCTAAAACACTATTTAAACAATGCACAGCACACAAATTAAATTTTTCACGTGGTCAATTTAACTTCACTTACTGCTATTACAGCATGTCAGTAACGCGAACTCACACTATTTTACCAATCCAAAAAGAGTCCAGAACGCACATGATATAGTCGAGTATATACAATGTATTAATGTATATATGCGTATCCATGTACACAGGCCGCTGCGCCTCACCAGTCTGGCGCAACACGTCACTAGCATGTCGGTGACGCGAACCCATAAGTTTTGCCTCTACCAAAAATCGCTCAACGCGGCTAAAGAAGTTTTCACTTCAAAAAGCACAATTAGTTATTTTGCCAAAATTATTTTCTTTATATTCCAAATACATCCATTCTGCTTCAAGACACCGCACGTTCAATCATATATTTTTTTCTGTCGTTTATTGGAATCGCCTCAATGATTCTCGTCATTGAAGTTTTTGGACCTAACCCTGTCATAAAAAGTTACTTTCATGGCCAGTTTGAGTTTCGGTAACAGGAAAGTCACACGGAGGTAAATCAGGCGAATACAGGGGATGTTGAAGCACGCATACTTGCATTTTCGCAACAGCGATGGGCCTCGTTCAAAACGTGAGGTACACATTGAGCACAAACTTTCCGTGCTAAAATGCTTTGTCAAAATATTGTGAATCATGTCTTTGGTCGTATTTAATTCCTCCACTATCCATCTCATAGTTGAATCCGCATCGTAGGTGAACATTTCAAGCATTTTTTCCATCAATTAACCGGGATTTTTGTTTTTTGGCCGGCCTGGCTTTGGGTCGTCTTCCAAAGCATCATGACCGTTCTGGAATCACTTACACCACTCGAACACACGTATACTGGACAAGCAATCATCACTATAGTTGACTTTTTCCATCAATTTAAATGTTTCTGTAAAAGTTTTACCGAGCTTGGAACACGTAATATTCTTGTAATATTAGCTCTTTGTTCCATCGTTTTTTTTGTGGAGAGGCGACAAAAGTTACTGTCACTTCAAGCGCTATAACTTAACAATCCGTTGATCGATTCTAATAATGGTGCTCTCGTTTTAAAGAGAACATATACAGCTTTCAGATGATGTATTATTTTAATAGATGGTGCTAGTAGTTTTCTTAAAATTTAAGAGGTTCCATTATTTTTCTGACATACTGTGTACGTACTGGTTTAACGTAAACTTAGGCTCGTTATATACTTGGTATGTACATAATAAGTCTAAAAAGAAAGGTTATATTGACACAACTGGAAGATGGACAGAGAAAACAAGGCGCAGAAAGGATTGTGGTTGAGAAAAGAAGGGGTAGAAAAAACAGCGCATGAACAAAACATGGACCAAACACTAGATTATACATGTTTTTTGGAAAGAGGTTGCTTGAGTTCTTAACGTAAACTTCTTTTATGCACAATTCGACTAAATTACCGAGCTGATGATCTGCAGAAAATAAAGAATCTGACTCTTTTATACAAGAAAGAATTGCAAAATAATTAATATTACCAGATAAAACGAAAAATAGCACTTTTCGCATGGATAGAGCATCAATAACATGAACTATTTCGATGATTCACTACATTTTAAATGTCTAGCTTGGTATAAAATACCTAGAAACTCTATTGACATACGTTTGAAGATTAATTCATTCGAAAAACTTGAAAAAATCTTGCAAAGGGCTCTAGTTCCTTTAGGATGAATCTCTTCTGTCAAGGGAATTCTATTCAGACTCATTGAGGGTCAAATGCAAAACCACAACCACTCGAAAGCTTAATACTTCTTTTCCGGTCTCCTTTGACTCCCTCTCTACCATAAATCATTCTATAAATATTTTGCCGAACACGTATGATAAAAATTCCTTTTATCAACTTCCTATAGATATTCCTTCTTCGTCTACAGAATAAGTACCTCTTGTATATTCTACTCATTTTTCTATTACATTCTGATTTCGTCCCCTTCTTCAGTTTATCTCGTTGGACTCCTAGCCTTTCATAAAGCTATTAAGAGACTTTCTTTATTCCATGAATGCTCGTGCATAGACTTCTTCAGTCTTTGTAGGCTACAACCAACCCTAACACCAATAATCCATCCTCCTCAACTCCTCCCTCACAAATGTTTAATGAAAGATTTTTCTTATCTAATTTTACAACAAATCATTAGTAAAAATTATTATTACCTTCACAGTGGGCCCCATCGGGTGCAATGCAAATATGCCATTGCTTGACCCAATTCTCCATTGACTCCACGGCCTTAATTGACTCAAAACGCCTTTCTCGAAATGGCAACTTTAGCTTCGGGAACAGAAAAAAGTCACACGGAACTATATCAAGTGAGTATGGTGCTTAGTCGATGATATTCGTTGAGTTTTTGGCCAAAAATTCTTTCTCCACGAGGCGTCATTTCGAAGACTGTTTGTTTGGGTAGTTAGGTTTGTTTGCATGTCGTACTCGTAAATTCACATCGCGTGGCCCGTTTCGATGTGTTTCATGAAAGTGGGGTCCGCAGAAGTTCGGGAAATCATGTCATCAGCGACCTGCTTTCGATACTCTTTTGGATCAGTAATAATGTTACGAACGAACTTAAAAGATGTGTTCACCTCTTAAGCCAACTCTCTAAGACTCATGTGATGATTTTCGAGCACCACTTTCTTGATTTTGTAGATTTTTTCGTCGTTCGTAGACGTTGAAAGTCGACCAAAACGAGATAAATAAACTATCTCTTCTCGACCCTCTTTGAGCGCTTTTTAATATTCATATGCCTGTTTTTTTTTATATGTATGATTACTGCAAGATTTTCAGCGATTGGGAATACGAAATTTCGTTTGACACACACAAATTTAAGGCCAACTCTTTGCTCAATATACTTGTTCATAGTTAAATCCCACACATTTAATGTCGACTAACAAAACCTGCTGATGTGCCCAAACTAGATGAGCTATCGCGCTCAAATTGAACATCGTAACTAGGCATAGTGCTGCCATCTTATAGCAGAAAAGAAAATGAAAGAATATTTTTAAGCGGGCTTTATAAATGAAAAATTCCGGGTGCTTTTTACACAGAATGTATATAGCCTCAATTGACTTAAAACGCCTTCCTCGAAGTGAAAGACTATGACAAATGAAAGACACTTCCAAATGCAAAGTTGTAGGAAATAACTTGACTAAGAAAAAATTATGTTTTCCGATGTTACCAAGGTTTCTTCAGTAGCTACTAAAACAATATATTTTTAAATGGCAACATCGTATTTTTTTAATATAATTTGACAAAAACATCTAAAATAATCTGCAGTCGGCAGGGACTTAAAGAAGCTAACATAGCAATAGTAGGCCTGTGAAATTAAATAAACATTGTGTTGTTTGAAAGGAGCCATCATTATTGAGTTGTCATTGTGTTGTTTGAAAGCTGTTGTAAAAAAATAACGTTTCAATACAGTTGCTAAGATGAATCAGTTATTTAATCGAAAAGAGAAAGTTGAATTAATTTTTCTTTCTGTTGGTGGCTTAAGTCTATGCACTTAATTACTGATTAATATTTACTGTATTAATTATATTATTAATCATTATTAATGTATTAATTATTATTATTAATTATATATTATATGATTTAGCCTAAAAACACTCGCATTCTCTCTAAGGGGAACATTGACTTATCCCAGATACCTTAAATATCAAAAGGATTAGGCTCTGCTGTATTGTCCAAAAACTTTCGAACGGTTCGAGGTGTTCCAAGCAATACAGGCTATAATATGGCTCTAAAAAGATAATCGTTGATGCCCAAAGTTTTAATATTCTTTATCAGGCTCTTTGGAATGATTTTAGTTGATAACAATACGATCGGTATTTGTTTCCACTTTCTTGAACTCTTATATTTAAGAATTTTTTTAGTATGTATTCCAACTATATTATTGTTGTTTGGAATAGCTATATCTATAGACGTTGTTTTCCTTAAAGTGTTATCAATGACAATGATATCGTTATTTAATTTCTGCTCGGGAAGCACTATTAGGTCCCAATAAATTCTGTAAGTAACTATTGTTCTCCAGAGTTTACTCCAACTTTACATTTGGAAGTACTAGTCTATCACTTAACAATTAAATAAAAAAGTTAGTCTATGTCAGGTTTTAAAAAAATTGCGCTATATATATATATATATATATATATATATATATATATATATATATATATATATATATATATATATATATATATATTTCACGTATGGGCCCTGGACCATGCGAAGTACAATTAGAGGCGTTTGTTGTCGTTAGCCTTCCTTTGCGCCCATACTAATTTCATTCTTTCGCTATGAGCTTTTTTCCTTTCATCAGACCAAGTTGTCTTGCCTACATTTCTACCTTTTTTCCTACATTTTCCTACATTTTTCCCTCTGGCCAACCTCCCAAACGAAAACCTTGTGTCTCAAACAGCCTCTATTCTGAATTTCACATTGTGTAATATTTGCTGATCTTAGATCCTCTTTAATTGCAGCAATCCATTTAATTATTTCTACTTTTGCGCTACGCCTATTTTCATAAAATTCGACTATTTGTTTAGTTAGTCTACTCGGATTCATCCCTTTTATGTGCCCGTAAAACCCAAGTCTTCTTTTTCTCATATTACTATGTATATCAGTGTATTGTTTGATTTCTTGGTTTTCTCGAAGT